>VKKT01000923.1:240032-256220 GCA_008038995.1 Haliotis laevigata
TTTTACATGTGCCACTGTACCGAAGTACACTAGCAATTTTAAAGTTATTTCCACCCCTGAGAGAGCACCCTTATTTTCTGCATACAGCACACGTTGTCTGTTATTATCAATACCCTCATAAATCTGCAAACAACATCACATAATTCTACAGCCACCCTCTTGAATTCTGCTTACAGCTCCCTACTGAATTCTGCATACAGAACCCTATTGATTTCTGCAAACAGCTCCCAATTGAACTGTGCAAAATGCTCACTACTGAAGTCTGCAAAGAGCTCCCTACTGAATTCTGCAAACTGCTCCCTATTGAATTTTGCAAAAAGCCCCCTACTGAATTCTGCAAAGAGCTCCCTATTGAATTCTGCAAAGAGGTCCCTACTGAATTCTGCATACAGCTCCCTATTGAATTCTGCAAAAAGCTCACTACTGAAGTCTGCATACAGGTCCCTATCAAATTCTGCAAAAAGCTCCCTATTGAATTCTGCAAAGAGATCCCTACTGAATTCTGCAAACAGCTCCCAATTGAATTCTGCAAAAAGCCCCCTACTGAATTCTGCAAAGAGCTCCTTACTGAATTCTGCAAATAGCTCCCTATTGAATTCTGCAGAGCTCCCTACTGAATTCTGCAAAGAGCTCCCTACTGAATTCTGCAAACAGCTCCCTACTAAATTCTGCATACAGGTCCCTACTGAATTCTGCAAACAGCTCCCTATTGAATACTACAAAAAGCATCCTCATCAATTCTGCGAACACCAACCAAAGACGCCTTAATAAATTCTGCTGATAGCACTGTTAAGACTACTGTAAACAGGCCCCAGTACATACAGCATCCTAATGACTTGTCAGTAAACACAGAAATATGGGATTACTCACCATACGGGGAGCGTGGATAGAATGGGGTGGTCTCTTTCTGCGGAATTTCCTGCACTTTTCCATACAGTTCACTGGTAGAGGCCTGGTAGAACTTCACTTGGTCTGTAAGTCCAGTTGTCCTGATTGCATCCAACATTCGCAGTGTTCCCACGGCATCAACATTGGCTGTGTACTCGGCCAGTTCAAAGGACACCTGCACAACAGACACCCACGTAAGGATGTGGTAAGATATGGTCAAGAAAATTCAGGTAAAGTGACATTATGTATATTGGCTGTGTACTCGCCCAGTTCAAAGGACACCTGCACAACAGACACCCAGGTAAGGATGTGGTTGGATATGGTCAAGAAAAGTCAGGTAAATGACATTATGTACATTGGTTGTGTGCTGGCCAGTTCAAAGGACACCCACACAATAGACACCCAGGTAAGGATGAGTTAGGATATGGTAAAAGATGTCAGGTAAATGAGACCAAGTACCGCCAAGTTGTTCTCATTTGTAGACATAACTATTGAATTGGTACACTACAGCTTTCTCTAATGATCAAGTAAAGTTCTCATGCTATTCCAGCAAAATATAGTCATACATACGCTCCATAATATGTAAGAAATGATTCCAATCACTCTTCTGGACATAAAATTAACCATTTCATCCAAATACAAAAAAGAATCAATTTCCAACTTACATAACTGATGTTTCCTGGTTTTAAGTCTGTAACACTTTCTATCATCCATGTGTCCATACATGATGAAAACAGATTTCTTTACACATCCACACAGATTTTAAACACTCCAGTTTGAAAGAAATAAGTGCTGAGACAGTGAAAAATATCCTGTATGCCATAAAACTGTCCGTTTGCTTGAGTATCCCATCGCAAACTAACCACAAATGCAGCATTTGACCATCAAGCCTATAGAGTAGAGAGGAAGGGGTATTTTAATAGAAAACATCAGTGTTTACACACACCACACAGTGGAAACCCACCAAACCTTGCGTCAACATGGCTTTTTGACAGCAACAATCACGCTGTCAGCGCACAAACACAAACATCATATTTATGTTCAAAAGTGTCAAAGTAGTGTCAAATGCTTCAGTACGTATGTTTATTGAAACATAAGCCTTTTTCCAAAACTGCAAAACCTATCAGCTTTATTGATTAATTCCATTTTCATCACCCAGGACACATTTGTAGCAAATATCACCTCTGGCTTTGAGCTATCATGTTTTAGATTTTTGGAAAGTGCTGGCTAATCCCAGTTCTACAAATTTCCTAGATTGGGCCTATCCGCCTGACTTGTCGGCAATATTTTCCTTCGCATTCATTGAATCATTTTCAAAACAAAAAAGAGCTTGGGGCAAGAAGAAGGGAAAACTTATAAATTGACCCCCAGCTGTTTCCAATGGAAGCAGCTTTGTGTGGGACTCTGGCTCCCTAACTTGCAAATGGAGTTGTCCGTAGGTTGACAGATATCACGTTTCTATTTTGAATTAATACATCACACGATTTCCTTTCGAATCAATTAAATCAAATGAGATGCTCTGAGTTAAACAAGCGCTGGCCTGCCTTAACATGGAATCAAAACAGCAGCCTCAAAGGCCGGGTGACGCTGATCACGAACGTTCATCCATGACCAGTTTCCACAGCCTGGGTTCCTAAATCAGCCCGGATCTACGGATTAATTGCAATTTGCTATAGTTTCATCTCAAGTGCTGAGTTTGGATTAGACATTGTGCTTCAGTGGAATGGAAAATTGCACAAAATATGTCATTTTCTATATAAAACCTTCCAGCCTAATGCTGATGAGTAAATCGACACGCAGATTTGTGTCAACACACGCCATTATGTTCATAGTGATGACAATAAAAGTATCTGTATCAGTTCTGATTGAAATTTGGTGGTTAAAAGATTGGGATTTCATGGGCAGGAAACAGACTGGGACATGATGTGCTGAGTTTGATGAAATAATAGCACTGTGGGGGTTAATCCTATTTGAATACATACACGACCATGTCCAACTAAATTACCACTTTATAACATACAATGTCTTCAAATCATTATTTCCTAACTTTCTTTTCACCGTTGTCCAAATCTACCCACGTGGAGGTGAAAGCTTCATGCCTGTAATCTCGCAGACATGCAATGTTGGTGAGTAAATGCTTTGGGTGACCATCTGTGTTACACTTAACTTGGACTATCTGCTCAAACCAATGGTGAGTTTTCAACATCATGAATAATACTAATTATCAATGAAAAAGATTTGATAATTACATCAACTATGTGAATAGCAAGTTTCTGGAAATTCAGAATACATCTACAATTGATCGACAACATAATCTGTATACTATCGGTGAATAACATATTTTGCTTACTTTTTACAAAATTGTGAACCTGCATTTGTACAGGAGTCCAACATCCAAAAATCGCCTGTACATCTTATGACAATTTAGAAATGAAAAGTAATTTGGAGATAAAATTCATCTGAAAACTTTATACACGAATGCGTCATCTCGTATTAGTTCTTATGCAGTGGTGAAGACACCAATATCATGACTGAGCTGTCATCACGTGACATGCAATAGTTGTAAAACCTTGACAAATATCAGTGACATGGCATTACACTTCATGAACTATTGGGGTAGCCTAGTGGTTAAGGCGTTCGCTCGTCACGGCAAAGACCACCGAGTTCCATTCCCCACTTGGGTATGGTGTTAGAAGTCGATTTCTGGTGTCTCAACTGTGATATTGCTGGAATATTACTAAAAGCAACATAAAGCTAAACTCACAAACTAATGCCAAGCCACATTGTTTATAAATATTTTCCCATTTTCGTCATTATAGTTGGTTGGTTGGTGTTTAACGCTGCACTCAGCCATATTCGAGCTATATGGTGGCCCCCTGTAAATAATCGTGTCTGGACCAGATAATCCAGTGATTAACAGCATGAGCATCGATCCACGGAACATGTGTCAACCAAGTCAGCAGGATGACCACTCGATCCTGTTAGTTGCCTCTTACAACAAGCATGGGTTGCTGAAGACCAATTCTAACCCGGATTTTCACTGTTACTTTCATCATTAACAGTGATCTTACCTTGACATGACTCTGTGCGGCCAGGTTGTAGATCTCTGTGGGACGGACCTGGCTCACGATCTTCACAAGGCAGGTGCTGTCGGTCATGTCACCATAATGCAGGTGCATTGCTGTAACACAAAGTTCACAAAATATACAAACACACAAAATATAAAAACTCACAAAACATAAAACACACAAGATATAAAGACAAAAAAAACCACCCCATTGTCTCAATTGGGAGACAAAGGTATTGACGCAAAACCACCGCAAACATGACAGCACTATCATGATTATTTTAAGTCACAGCCAAGATCCTCATGTTTTTACTGCATCTGTTTGTCTTAACTTACCAACCAATCCTCAACTTACCAACCAATCCTCAACTTACCAACCAATCCTCAACATACCAACCAATCCTCAACGTACCAACCAATCCTCAACGTACCAACCAATTCTCAACTTACCAACCAATCCTCAACATACCAACCAATCCTCAACATACCAACCAATCCTCAACATACCAACCAATCCTCAACTGAGTTCAGTCTGACATCATACCTAAAGCCATGAAATGGGGCTTCAATAAACTTCACTCCTGCTAATCATATTAGAAACCAATACAGTCCCAAAATGTGTTTCAAGAACGACTACAAAATTATGTCTGTATGTCATGTAACTTTGAAATAACTTTTAATATATCGACTGAACTTGAATTTGAAAATATTTATTTTGACACTTAGCAAAGTCTACGTTGGTAAGAGTTGGTGGCAAATCATCACTGTATTCAGAAGCAGCCGTTACAGTTACATCTTACAAGCAATTCAAATTTGAGAGGAAATTAAACTGTACCTTAATCGTGCATGGCATTCCGAACACAGTCCCACAATACACAGAGAGTTTTTTGAGAGACATCTTTTTTCTGATATACTTAACATTTGTGAATTTAATGGCAGCATTGTTTTGCCTCCGACATTTGTTCCCCACCATTCCCCAATGAGCATCTGGCCACAATTGTATTAAGAGTTTCCCCGGCAACCTACAACTAAAGTAAACAGTTGGTCGGACTTTAATTTCTTTTGTTACACAAACACAAAGGTCACATGATTTTTGATGTTTCAAAACATAACAGGACAAAGTGGCTGGCGTCAAAATCCAAACTTTCGCTTTGGCATTATGGGAGGTACTGCTTGGAGCCATTACAACAAGATTAGCAGAAATTTCCGTATCGGTGGAACAGGGAGTTATTACATGGATTTAAGTGTATGAAAACAAACAATAAGCTATACATGAGACTGAAGAGAAATGGGCTGGCCTGCCGTATGTGTGGTCCTGCACTGCCTACATACATATCATCGACTGCGTGGCCGATCCTGGCGGAACCCGAACCACAGAACACCATGTGTCATTCATGTTCCAGTATTCAGGACAATTCCACCTGTGCAATGTCAGCAGAGATCGGTCATATTTCTAATAGAGGTGTCCTTTGTGTTTCATTAAAAACTATTCACACAAGCTCAACTTTCAACAAAAACATATGTATTTCTGATTCTTAGGAGAGATAAAGTGTCTTATTTGAGGCAATTCAGTAAATTTTAAGTTGTGTACTCCTATTTAAATTTCTAAATTTTATTTCAAAATAAAATTTAAACAGATGTGAACATTTTGGAGAATAGTTTACAAGAAATGATGTGTACTGTCAGTCTCTATAGGTTTGGGTTCATAGAAGTTATGACAACCAATTAAGATAGAACTTTTATCCATCATAATTGACAAGCTCAATATCTTCATATTTAAACTTGCATCAAGCAGTTTTAGTCGTCTGGTGAGAAAACATCAGATTACATAGTTTTAGAAGCCCAGGAAATACACTTACTTCTTTTAAGTCTAAAATAACAATAACAAGCACATTTACCAAACATTATCAGAACGCAAAGAAAAAAGTTAATGTTCATTTTTTAATTTAATATTTCCAGCTCATCATTGGGGCAAAAAACCGTTGATTCAAATCAGTCATGAGATTTTGTCTGATTGTGCATAGTGGTGCTCTAGTCAGTTAAAAAGTAAATTGTCGCTTTTTTGTTTCTCTAGCAAGTCAAAAACATTTATTAAAAGTGTTGCTTTAAGATGGGATGAAAAGCCAAGTATGCACTACTCTAAACCAAAATGACACCAATCACATACACATGGTGGCCAGGTGTTGAGACTTGACCAACCTGATTTCCATCCAATTTGATTGATATTGTTGTGAGCGGTACTGCTGTGGAAATGAGGCAGCATGTTTCTGGTTGTACCACTGCATTTGATATACATGAACTACCCACTGTCAGCAGAGTGCTAACACATTCGAGATGTGTAACTTACGCCAACAAGCCTCTTATCTCTGGTTCATTTTGGACAGATGTTTTACATCACGTTTTAGTTGCATCTACACAGCCAGGTGAATATTGTGCGTATTTCCCTACAATGGCTGTCTGAGAATCAAGCCCAAACAAAATGGAAACATGACATGAAAGTTTCCAAGTTTCTGTTACATTCACAAATATGTGTGTTTGTTTGTTTGTTTCTTTCTTTATTGTTGAGTGCTGCAGTCAGCAAAGTTCTAGCTGATCAAAAGCAAAGAAAATATTCCTGAAACGTTTGCCTGATAACAAGTATGGACAACCACTAAAACCACACTTTTCCTCCGGACACCTGTAACACTAGACCAACTGCCTCAGGCTGGTACCTTCCTGGTGACAGTCGCCTGTATATGGGCCACACAACCCAGGACACAGATGAGCATTCATTCCAGGGACTTGGGTACAGTGGCATGCAGTCAAACAAGTCACTGCACCTGACTCAATACAAGTAACAGTGTGTTGGATGCTGAGAAAGGAGAAGTGAGTGAGTGAGTGAGTATGGTTTTATGCCGCTTTCAGCAATATTCCAGCAATATCACGGCAGGGTACACCAGAAATGGGCTTCACATATTGTGCCCATGTGGGGAATCGAACCTCGGTCTACTGCGTGACGAGCCAACGCTTTAACCACTAGGCTACCCCACTGCCCCTGATAAAGGAGGAAGTCAGTGATGTTGGGCAGTGTAACGCTTATTCTCTGAAATGTAGTGGTGTAGCAACACAGTGAGATGGTGATACGATGCATATCCCAATAATACAGGTGCGATACGATTAGTATCATGATACAGAACATCAATGAATTGTATAGAGACTTACATCTTCATACAGTACAGTATTGCCATATTGCTACACAATCACGGAAAATATATAATTTTGACAGAAACAAACAATTCTAATTAAACTGAAAAGGAGCCTAGCACGTAAATCGTAAATCTATACTTGTTTCATATAGGGCTGGGTGGAAGGGAAATATCATGGTTCAGGGACTGTGAGGCAGTCTTGATGTCAGGCTTATTTCAAACGCATGACATCAGTAATATTCGCTAGCAATAAAAGTTGAAAGTGAAGTGAGAAATTTAGTCTTAAAATGTGATCACTCTTAAACAGATAAAAAAACATGGACCATATTCACGACTGAGCTGTTTCAAACCCTGGCCAGTGACTTCTTGCAGCCAAGGGATGGTGGGGTAGCCTAGTGGTTAAAGCGTTGCTCGTCACGCCAAAGACCTGGGTTCAATTCCCCACATGTGTACAAGGTGTGAAGCCCATTTTTGGTGTCCCCCGCCATGATATTGCTGGAATATTGCTAAAAGTGGCGTAAAAACAAACTCACTCACCCACTCCAACAGCCAAGGGACACAACTCTGTATAGTAAGTTGTCACACCTCGTACTCTTGCACCAACACAAGGGTGGGCTTAACATAACATACAGATGTGGGAATCAAACTCATGACTAAGATCTGATTATTATATAGCTTTACCACTTGGCTACCCAACCTTCCTCTTAAAATTCAAATTCAAAAACCTTGTCCATACTTTGTGGCATACAGTATCAGTGTTCACTGTTCAGCGTGAAGCATGACAACACACGATTTAATGGGTCTGAATATGGACCCGGTATTCCAGCCCTCCAGTCATACTTTCTGTTAGAAGGTTGCCATGTCTACATGACATCAAGCACATCAAATTCCACTGTGTGGATTTTAATAACCATCTCTGCCAACAATAAACACCTTCAGTCTGAAATACAGTTATCTGCTTTCAAGATTTTTTTCCCAACTCAATATTAGCAAACTCGAGAGTTTTTCAAGAACTTTTCCCCCCATAATAAGACTTTACATACTCATAATATCAAGATGTTCCAATAAAGATAAACTGCCTTTAATATTTTGTTCTCAAAAGGTTCATTTTACCCTGAAAAAGACTAAAATAAACAAGGCCGAGCATTGAGTGAAAGGATGTAGTTAATCGATCGCCCAAGTCGTAACACTCGACACCACCTCAAACAAATCTCCGATGCAGCTATCTTACCCTCCCAGGCAAAGATGCTCTTTTGTCACCAGCACAGTCGTCCCCCCTTGGCTAACCTCTCTTCTCAATAGAGGAAGAAAAGAACATGGCCTTTTGAAACTCGAGATATTTCTCAACTGCATAGCTCAGTTAGCTTGGACAAAAACGACAAAAACAGTCTTTGGAAAAAGAATCTGACTAAAAATTAATTTGCGCATGGCGGAAATTCTGATATTAATCAGAGTGGATGCCCAGCTAGCGCACCAAATTGGCAGGAGCCCGCAACAAATTAAACTACTCAAATAAAATTCACAGACAAAAATGGTGGAGAGAAAATTTTGAAATTTGCTGTGAAATAAAGGATGAGTCAAGCCACAACTGTTTCCATTCAGCACAAAATTAAATCATCTCCAGTGATTTGGTTGTGAACGCTACAGTAAATATTTGTTTTACCGCAAGCAACAATAGACGTATGGACGCAGAAGAGGGCGTTGGCCAAAGGGGGGTGTCTGGCTCCCACTTAGTATTAGGAGGGACAAATCAGAAGCGCTTTTAGCAGCTTTGGCATAAACGTATCTCATCAAGATGAAATCTGGTCTCTAAAATTACTGCATTCATATCACCCTATGGTATAAGATGGCATCAAATTGTGCCTAGATTGAATTATATCCCAGCCTAAAACAAGGGCAGATGCTACAGAGTTTCTGGCAAGCAATAATTATATGCAATCTCTCTTCATAATAGGTCTATTACATCATTCGCCTTACCCAAAACTTATGGTGTTAAGTTGCTATGGTACTTGCGTTTTACACTATTCAAACCTCACCTGAGCAAGGATCTTCAAGGAGAGATTTTACATTAACAGCAAGTATAGAAAAATATAAAATAATCAGAATGATTGTTTATGCACTGTCACTAGTCTGGAGTACGACTGATGTAGTATATAAGAGCATGGTATTGCCATGTAAATGTGCTCAGTGAAATTTGGTCCATGTAAGCATAGAGCTTTACAGAAGTTAATATTACAACTACTTCAGAGGTGCAGATAGCCAGTGGTTAATAGTGTGAACACTAAATAATCGTTATACAATGTGTGATGAACTATTCAGACACTCAGACTAGATAAGAAACACACCTACTCTACCATAATTTACTACCTGAAAGCTGCATCAGCAACAGTACCAGTTTAGCTTAATCTGCTGGTAAAAACTTCCAAGTCATGTCATGTGCTGTATTAATCATGAAAAGTGGGTCTTTTTCTACATGGAGCTGAATGCAATTTATCACATTATGCCATGGAATGACCATATACTGTTTAGACTGATTTTCCTCTGTGGTTTGAAGTCAGGATGGCGGGTTTAAATTGATTTTTATAATCAACCACCTTAAAAGGCTGCCTAAATCATATTCAATTCTTTTATATTTGGATGCCTTAAACCATTTTTAGAAACTCTTCCTTAAAAATGTTTATTCAGTGGTGGAAATACTTTTCACAAGATAACAAAAAAATCATTTCTTCCCAACTATTTAATCCTACTTCCTGAAACAAGAAGAAAGTCTTCACTGTTTATGTTGCTCCCTGGCCTAAGGTTCTTAGTGGTTCTGGTTTGTTGAGAGAAAATTATTAACAGATGAAAAAAACATTCAATCACCATTGTATCAAATAAAAAGGGGTAGCATTAGCTGAGTTGAGGTATTATTGTTAATGATTATACCGTCCAATACTGATGAGGAAAAAAGCACCATTTTTTCAAAATATTCAATATCCATATATCAGTTTTAAATGAAAACTGTGCATTAAATAGAGAATCTCACCCAAGTGTCTACTGATATAAATTATATCAACACGAGTTGATAAAGTTACAAATATCGAGGCTTGCCGAGGATATTTTTCCTTTTATCAACGAATGTTGATATATTTGATATCAGAAGACACGAGGGTGAGATTCTATTTATCATCAAAAATCACTCTTCTTTAGTTTTCAATGAAAAGTGTACATCTCTGAACGTGGCACTGCCCAGGGACTTGCAGTACAGCGATGTCATAGCATTGTGATGTCATCAATTTTTGATCAGCGATGTCATAGCATTGTGAGTCATGTAATTGATGACGTCAGGGCTTTGTACAAAATCTACTGTCAAAACGATGTCTCCTGAGAGATGTATATTTATATTTTATTACAACATTTAATATCTGTCAGTTGACCTTGGATATATAAGCCTTGGCTAAAAGATGAAAAAAGAGAAACATGCTTCTAAATTATGATTGAAAACCTTTTGATGAGTAAACCGTGTATAAATGTGTCATCACTTCTCAAGTCCAAATATGAACCAAACACTGCTATCTCTCACCTATATTCATCATGAATGAAGTGAAATCAACTCTGATCGTATCTTTGTCCATGGTGTCAACTATAAGTACTTGATAAATTTTAATCTCTTACTTGATTGGTGGCAAGTACATACTAAATCACTTGCCACCTCAGGGGTCAAACAATTATTTAAATCCTTAAGATTACCATGTGTAACTGTCTTGTATATAGTGCCGGACATAGCAATCAGCTGTGCTCACGTTTCCCGGCGATCAAGTTAAAACATATACCCAATAATATAACAGGATGAATTTTGACGCAGTGATCGGTAAAATACAATAGCTAAAAGTATTATTTTACCAAAAGAAATATATCCTAGCCTTGTGTAATTTTAATTATAAGTTTTGCTCTACATGTATAATCAACACTAGGGTTATACGGACCTTCACGAACATGGAAAGCAGAAGTTATACACCCATGGAATGAGGTGAAATAGATATGCCAGTTGACAATTACATTGTCCAGCTACAATAAATATGACATTAAGCGAAACAAAATTTATGTACGTATCCATTTTCTGTCAACTACACTTCATTTCGAGACCTGAGTAGTCACAATATGATTGTGATTTCTGTGAATAATGCAGACCAAAGTTATAATTATCAGTAACTGCCAGCTGTCTTGGCTGAGATGAGACCCCATCGCAAGGGATCGGCTTGTGTACGAAATATACCATTTTGATACTGATTTTAATGGTCAAGTTGGGATGATTTGTAAATGTTACTTGCCACCGGGCAAGTCAAAATGCCTATTTTCTCTGTCAGACATCGAATACTTACTGTCCCCGGGAGTCGGGCAATCATATTGTTTTACCCCTGCACCTAATACTGTCTTCAGTATCTTCTGTTTACAGAAAGCAACAAGTCTCTGCAGCTCACCGGCATAAGGATGAAATAATGGCAGCGATGTTTAAAGCCAAGAGAATGGAAATTTGTATGCAACTTTTAGAAACAGCACAACTGGGATCAATTGTACAGTGTTAGGTCCATAGGACTGGTAGTTTCACAGATGTCAATAATGTATAAGTTGAATCAGTATGACAAGGCACATATTAGTTGGTTTAACTTTCATTTCTTTCACGTTTACCCACAATAGATATAAGAGATCACATGTATCAAAGTTTGTTTCTTATGTATTTGTACTTCAAAGTTATCTTTTTAAAACAATTCGACAACCAAATAATAAAAACACCCACATTAGCAATACCGTTTTCCCAACTGGAGCACAGTAACTAGAAGTCCAAAATGGGTAAGTGAGCGAGTCTCATGCCATATAATACTACCAGCAAACGCATAGTACGACATCAACATAAAGCAGCCCCTATGTGAAGATGTATTTGCGGGATATGCTGTGAAGCGTTAACCATCCATAGTCATTATTCCACGTGACCTCTTACTGGAACTGATCATGTGACACAGGACACACTTTCCTTACAAAATGGCTGCCCTGAATCAGAAATCTTTGCTCCAATTCGCAGTCCTTCGCCAGCTGGTAACTAGGACTTTTGATTTGTAAAACTTATGACAATGTCACCACGACATAAACAACACTGGTAGATATATGTATCTTGGGTATTTTGTTTTGACAGGAGCCATGTTATTGTAAGTGTGTTCTTTGTCATGTGACCACCGAACAGAGCAGAAAATCATATGTCAGTTACATTAAGGTCAATGAAGGAGAAATATCAAGCATAAACAGTGTTGACGGCATATCCCACAAATACAACAGCAGATTTTCCCCAGAACTACTGTGTGCTAGACACATTATATAATTATATATATACTTACAGCTTGGGACATTTGCTTGAAAAACAAACAGGCACAATATGACACAACATGAACATGCAAAAGTAGTCTTGCATTAGAAGTACAGACAAATACTGGCTATTTCATCAATTTATGTGTGTCATAACACATAGTTACACAGAGGACCCACTATAACCTAGACCTGCCATCTGTTGGATCTATAAACCACACAGGCATTTGCAGCAATGTTCCAGTCATATAACACATGGTTCAGCAAGAGTGAGTGACTGAGTGACTGAGTGAGTGAGCATTATTCCAGCATTATCACAGCAGGGGACACCAGAAATGGGCAAGAGTGAGTGATTGAGTAGGGCATAATGCATGTAGTATCACAGAATTTCATGTATATAACAGGATTCCATGTATATCACAGGATTCCATGTATATCACAACATTCCAGTATATCACAGCATTTCATGTATATCATGGCAATCTATGTATATCACGGCATTCCATGTATATCATGGCGTTTCACGTATGTCACAGCGTTCCACGTATAATCACAGAATTCCAAGTATATCACAGGATTCCATGTATATCACAGCATTCCACATATATCACAGGATTCCACATGTATCACTGCATGCCATGTATATCACGGCATTTCTCATATATCACCGTGTTCCACATATATCACGGCGTTCCATGCATATAACAAAGTAAGTGTGTGAGTGAGTGAGTTTAGTTTTANGCCGCTTTTAGCAATGTTCCAGCAATATCAC
Organism: Haliotis laevigata; assembly: GCA_008038995.1. Lineage (NCBI taxonomy): Eukaryota > Metazoa > Mollusca > Gastropoda > Lepetellida > Haliotidae > Haliotis > Haliotis laevigata. The sequence goes on from VKKT01000923.1 coordinate 253,282, forward strand.
GGCGGGGAACACTAGAAATGGGCTTCACACATTGTATCCATGTGGGGAATAAAACCTGGGTCTTCAGCGTTACGAGTGAACGCTTTAACCACTAGACTACCCCAGAGCTCCTGCAGTTCCTCAGACAAGGCTACCCCAACACCCTCAATCACAAGAAACAAAACCGAGTTAATTATACAGAGAAGTCTATATCAAACATGCAGGTATTCTGTCATGGGAGAGACATATTGGTGTTATATGCTTACATCCTTCTCGGTGAGACTTGGGGTCAGCGTATAGATGTTCAATCCGGCTGGTGTTGAAGGAGGAAGACCTTCTGATAATTCCATGGACCTGAAATGTACATTATCTCAATACAAGTCACAACATCTCAGTCCTATATGTGACGATTCAATTTTGAGTCAATGAACAAAATTTGGAGGTAAAGCTAAAATACCTAAAATAACAAAATTGTATTAATTTGATCAGTCAAAAGGTCAACATGTCCCTTTTCCTAAAAAGAGTCACCTTCAATAATTCCTGACAAGAATGGAACATGAAACTGTTCGGCAAACAGTCTAAGGGAGGTAATCCAAATATGACTGGCCGACAAAATCAAATGCAGCACCAGTTGTGTCCCTTGAAATACTACAGAGTGTTATAACAATGTCAGAATTTGAAAATGAATGAGAATTCTGCATAAGGGATGGCTTCTGTGAGAGAAGCAGAGTAATAGTATTGCTGGTCCTACAACTGTACTTAGTCAAAGTTAGTGGACCGTCTTCAGAGGACATTAGTTAGCAGTTTTACAAGATATACAAATGATATAAGAACTTACTTCATATCCTTTACCAAGAAGAAACTCGGCCAGGTAGGAACCATCCTGAAAATAGATAAATAAATGTCAAAATTTCAGAAAATGCACATTTTCACATAAAATGTGTAATTCTGAATTCTGCATCCATACAGCCCTTGAACCAACATTATTGAAAGCATATCATCACGTTTATCTCCAAAGATGTTTGCTTTTACCCATCGTTACAAGAAATCTATAGGAATCATGGATTGAACACCTCAAACACTTAAGTATGATTTTAGATAGAGTTTAAAAAATATAGGATTATGGTTTATATTGTTGTGCGATTGAAACTTTTGTTTAGCCATGAAGTAGTTCTGGCAAATACTGCTGGGAAATGGTCAAAATCGCATAATTGATGATTGGTTCATTACAACCGATCAATCATCATAAATAATTGGTTAGTGTCATTTATGAAATTTTCCTGATTATTTTTGTTAATGGACAAAAATAATAAAGAAAATACCCTGTAGTTCTTTGGTGTTTTTGCAAATTGCACAAAAGGCATTGGCAAATTTCACATCTTTAAAGGATGACTAGTAGGTTAGGAACATTAATTTCTTGGAGTCTTGAAGATAAATTCAATCATGACTTGGAACGAGCTTGTAGTGGTCATGAAATGTAACAGACAAAACCAACCTTGTGACAAATATTGTTAATGCAATTAAGTGTTCCAGAATTGTTTGTGTTCGATTATGAGAGAACATGATCGACAGCTTGGTTGTTTAGTCACTGCGACCAATCTTCGATTATTTCAATTAATCGGATCACCACTACTGACAAAGCAATATTTTCACTGCAGTTCTCTCAAACTCAGAAGAAATCTCACTTAAGTATATAACAAATGAGGATATGACAGAGTGCAATGTGTCACCAAGATCCACAATTCTATGAATGGCATAGCAGATGTCATCCTTCATTTCTCACAAGAACATCTGTACTAAGATATAGACAGGAGAAATGTTTGTGGTGGCATCACTTCCGAATCAAGACTATGGTAACCTTTAATGTAAGCGAAGTTGCCATCTGATCCTCTGGATCTTTGGTTGTGATAAAACCACCATGATTTTATGGTACTTCACTAAATCATTCATTTTGTTCAATGAATAGGGGTGTTTCGACTATGAACTACTGTAAAGACTGTAAGAGTTGTCTCCCTTCAACTGTGAATCATTTTAACTTTTTAGAGGTTATCCTAGTGTGGTTATATACTGAGTTTCTGTCTATTCAGACTGTGGTGGAGCAAATGTCAATCAAGTTAATAAATTGTAAAGAAAACAATCAAATAAGGTCAAAAGCATTTTGAAGGGTTGGTTGGCTAATTGGAACCCCACAAAGTTTTTTAGGCCTGCAGGGTACATCAACACATGTCCCCCTTGAACCTGTGGACAACCTATAGTAACTGCCTCAAGAGGTTTGTACAGCTCATCAGAATAACATCACTAGAGGATTGCCCAACTCAAGAATCCAGTGCATTTGACACATAATTTTAACAAAATTTCTCACGCTTATATTTTCATATGATATTGTATTGTAAAACAAAGGCTTCTTTTCATCATGAAGTTTACAAACTGCATAACAGCTCCAAAGCACGGTAAATTATATAATCTCTTTTTTTTAAATTATTTAAAGCTTTTCAGTTTTATTGTATTCTACTGCACTATAATAATTATAATTGGTACCATCAGGGTTTTACAAGATGCAGAAATGTAAGTTAAATACGCACAAACAAACAAACACAATGGACACAGACAAAAATATATGTACTGTGTTCTTAGGGATACACAATAATATTCTTTGTACTTAATTATAAGGTTCCTGTAATTAAAACAGTTACTATATTTTCCTGTTCTGTACACTATACCATTTCCTTACTTTACAGGCCCCTCGTATTTCTTGTGAAGACCACAGAAATTAGCGACTAGTTTTGTAGGGTAACTCCTTACCAGGCTGAATATATCTTGTCAGAAGAAACAGTCTCAAGTTAAGCTTGAGTGAGGTGAGTGAGTGAGGTGATTGAGGTGATTGAGGTGGGTGAGGTGGGTGAGGTGAGTGAGTGAGTGAGTGAGTGAGTGAGTGAGTGAGTGAGTGAGTGAGTGAGTGA
>VKKT01000923.1:308186-325976 GCA_008038995.1 Haliotis laevigata
GTGTTTTAATTATGTTTGATTTTTGGGTTGCATTTGACCTTTAAGTAACTGTCAGATGATTTGTTCTTTCAAATATGTGGGGGCCGGGGCGATATGTCATCTTCCGATGACTCTGTTAATTTACCTGTCAAAATATATTAGTGTTTGCAAGAGTTTTCTTTCATCACATTTCAGAGAGACCACATTACATCAGATTCTGTCGACAGTACAGCTTCTCAGCAAACACCTGCTGTCCCAGTGGTTCAAGCCAGTGGATCTCAGCAAGGGGGAATAAATGTGTTTGATTCAGGACCAAAGACCAGAAGAAGTGATGGTGCCAGAAACTATGATGATATTGCTGCATCAAGTGGCACAACTTTGAGAAATAGTCCTGAAGTAGACTATGAATATTCTTGTCCCGTTGACAGTAAAATTGTTTTTACTAAAGTCGAAACAGACACAGAAGACGTATATCCTGTCCCAACGGGCTACCAAACTGAAACTGAAAGCGTTAAATGCCTAACTGATGAAGCGCCCATAGAAGTCATTGATATTTCCAGTGATTCTGAAGAGGATCAGAAAGATGACTTCATGAAAGAAGAGGAAAGTGGAATCTCTGTTAAAAGAGAGCAGACAGGCAGTGTTGAAGTTCATGATAGTGACACAGATACTCTAAGGAACTATCATCAGTCAAGTAGTTTATGGGTCAGTGGTTGTAGCGATGTTCAACCTTTGACAAAAAGATTGAAAATTGAGTCTTCAGGCAACAAAAGTGATGATAAAACGTTGTCAACAAACACTGAAGTGTTTTGGGCTAATTCAACTTCTCCTGTGTTTTCAACTTCTGGTAAAAAACGTAAAGTTGTCTCCCACAGGAATTCCAGAAACAAGAGACCAAAACACCAGTGGACATTTTCTGCTCCAATCGAAGTTGCTTCTGCAAGTTACAAAATGCCAGAATCTTCAGAGGAGAGTTACCCTAGCAGTGAGAGTGAAGTAGCAGAGCACACGGTATCTCTTGGTAGCTCTCCTGAACCTTTGCTTGAACCTTCAGAAATTAATTCCGTACCACCAGGGTCACCTCGGCATTTGGAAGATTCTTGTAACAATGAACAGTCAAAGAAGTGTGCTCCAGAACCTTCCTTCGAAGCACCAAAGGATATTTCTGAATCTAAAGAGTCATTTCAGCACTTTAACATGGAAAAATTAAAGAAAGACACAACCTCATCGGGTGCTCCAGAACCTCAGTTAACTGCTAAACCTTCACATTCACCCTCTTACGTTCCTAGTGTTCAATCTTTAGAAATTCCTGAAGATGTTCCTTGGACAAATGAGAATGATTCTGTGGAAGCTAGCAGGAAGGAAATGGATGTAAAACGTATTTCAGAAAAGCCCCTTACTTCTTCTGTTGTTGACCCAGAACCCTTGCAAGCAACACTCTCACAAACACCAGCAGCTGGTAGAAAGTATTCAGTAGGACAGGGAGAAGAACCTCATAAGCCCAAGGTGTCATTAATATCAGCACACAGTTCTGTTCTGCCTGTGTCTTCAAATGCTGATATGCCCTTAATTGATCCCGTGCCAAAACCAGAATCCATCCAAGGAGCTTTAGCTGGACCTTTAGAAACTCCAGCAGATGGTGGAGAGGATTCATTAGGTCAGAGACAAGACTCTAATGAGTCCCTTGCATCAGAAACAAGAGCAGGTGTATCTGTCCTTCGTGTGGCTTCACAGACTGATGAAGAACCCACAGTTGAACAGTCACCTCCACCTTTAGAAACTGAAATCAATGATGTCGATGATTCAGTGGATGGAGAAAGCCCTGCACAGGATGCTGTACGGGAAGTAGTGCCAAAGATTGATGCTTCCATGCAACTCAGACCATCAAAGCCAGTCTGTGATAACATCCAAGTTACAGAGATCAAATCAAATCAAATGGGAGAAAAAGCTGATTCTGAAAGCTCTGTGCCTTTTAGTAGTGGAATTACTGATTCCAGATACTGCTTTCAGGAATCCAGACCTTTTGACACCAGTCTGGCAGATAAAGAGGCAAACCAGGACCATGACACCCCGAGTGATAATGTTGATTCAGATGGAAATGACAATAAAGTGTCCATTGATGTGACAACTCAACCTAAACCTGAACTCAGCTCTGTCCACCAAGAACATACCTTTTGTGCCAGCAGAAATGTTACAAATCCTGTACCTTCAGATGAGGTTGAGAGAATAGCTCTGTCCTCAGTATCTTGTGAAGGTGACATTAGAGGTGTTGAAGAACATGAACAAGAATGTTTGGAGAAAGATAATGTCACGAAGGGGCCAGAGGCAAGTTTGGTTTGTGAACAAGATGCGGTGCCAACAAATTCTGAGTCAAATGGCATTCATGTTCAAACAGATTCTGTGCCAAATATAGTTAGTAAGCCAACAGGTGCTTCTGCCTGTGAACAAACTGATACTGTGATAAACTTGATGTGTGAACAGATAGATGGTGATCAAAGAGTAGGCTGTGTGCAATCAAATAATGTGAGTAAAATGACAAATAGACCCTGTGGTGTTGATTTGGAAACTGTTGTGTGCAAAGAGGACGCAGCACATGTGGATGGTTTTAGTGACCATGCTTCATGTGAAGATAACAAATATGGCTGTTCTTCAGACCAGATCGTCTCCGGTGCTGAAATTACGCCTGTCATTAAAGAAATCCAGACCAGGGATGTTTTGTCACAGTTGGATGTGGAAAATCAGTGCAAAATTAAAGGATCTGATACTATAGACAACAAAGACCAAGACAAAACGTCTGCAAGGCAGTTAAGTATTCCCAGTGAAAATAGTCCAGTTCTGGTGGAAGACCAACTGCTTTCCTCAGAAGAAAGACGACTTAGTTCGAAGGAGGGGGTCACCCTTGTCCCTGCAGTTGAAGATCGGACAGAAATGATTGATGCAGAGGGAGAAGAGTTGAGCAGAGTCACAGACTGGCAAGGCACAAAATCAACTGACCATGTTTCAGTACTCATTAAAGATGTAGATGCTGATATGGATGTAAATCCCAACCCTGTTACATATACTATTCATAGTGGCTACCCTGATTCAGATGTGCTTGTAGAACACAGTTCTTCTGAAACTCCCAGACTCCTGCACGGTACAGCCAAAGAAGTGAAGAGGGAAACACTGACGGTGCAAAGTGAGTCTTCTGGCTGCAATGATATGGCTGTGATGGATTCACCTGGGGAGTTACTTACACTGGAGTCCACTGAAGATGAAAATTTACATGTGATTGACTCACCTGGGAAGGTGGTGATAACAGTGGACTCCACAGGAGATGATATTCTTGTGAAGGGCTCACCTAGGAAGGTAGAAACAAAAACTAAGTCAACTGAAGATGTAGATACATTTTCAATGAACTCACCTGGGATGGTGATGACACCAATGGAGTCCCCAGAAGGTAAAGATTCTGTAGTGGTTGACTCACCTAGGAAGTTGATTACAATGGACTCGACTGTCAATGAAAAGGTTGTTCAGAGACAGACACCTGGGAAGGTAGTGACGCAAAGTGAGTCAACTGAAGGTGAAGATGTTGTTGTGAAGCAGTTGCCTGGGTTGATGGTTACAACAGTGGAGTCCACTGAAGATGTTCTGAAGTTAGTGACAAGAATTGATATCTCTGAAGATCAAGATGTAGCTCCAGTGGACTCTATTGCAGCTGAAGACGTTCTGAAGGAATCGGATCAGAAGGCCGTGAAAAAAATGGAATCAACTGAAGATGAAGATTCTGCAGTGATTGACTCATCTGGGAAGGTTTTAACTGCAGTTGACAAGATGAATGATAAAGTTGTTGTTCTTCAGCAATCAACCCAGAAGACTGTAGTTGAATCTGGTTCACCTGGCAAGATGGTCGCATTGTGTGACTTGAGTAACAAAGAAGATGCTGTGGAGGACTCATCTGGGGACACCACTGAAAATGAGAGGTTTCAAAGATCACGCACCACTCAGTCAACTACATGCAAGATACACCTTCCAACTGAATCTCACAAAAGTGTTCAAGAAGACATAGCTCAAGGTGTCAGAGGCATCGGCAACGACAACAGTGCCTTTAAGAGCATAGTATCTGGTTATGACACCATCGTGCAAGAAGGTAAAGAGAAGAACACACATGGAACAGAAAGTATGAATACTGCTTTGGAAGAGATGATGGCCTCTCAAGAAAGTATTAGCCTCAGTTCAGTCTCAGGGAATGATGTTCTAGATTCTGCCAAAGGTACAGGATGTGAACATTTCAGAGTGAAAGACACTAAACCCACTGAAAGGAGTGATGGTATGGAACCATCAAAATCAAATAGTGCCCTTACTTTGAAGGTGGATGTTGATAATATTGAGGATGAGGATGAATTGTCTCCTGTTATTCCCCATCAAGAACCCTTCACCAGTCTGAAGAAAAGTGAGCAAGTTGACAATGCAGTGCGTGAACATGACTTCTCAGAATCACAAGCAGACTTTCATCTCTACCTCAGTCAGGTAGAAGATTCACAGGCAATATTATCTGACAACTTTGAAAGTCAAGGTGACCATGATGCATCTCTGAATTTGTGCCAAGAAGTGATGAGCGCAGATAACAAATGCCAAGGTGACATGGAGGCAGATGTGACCAGTGGAGGCCCTGAAGGTCAAGGTCACATGCAGGCTGATCTGACCATTGGAGACACTGAAGGACAAGGTAACATTCTGGCAGATGTGACCATTAGAGACCCTGAAGTTCACGGTGACATGCAGGCAGATCTGACCAGTGGAGACCCTAAGGGTCAAGGTGACATTCAGGCACATGTGATGAGTGAAGGTCAAGATAAGGAGGCAGATGTGACCAGTGAAGACCCTGAAGGTCCAACTGACATGGAGGAACATGTGATGAGTGAAGGTCAAGATAAGGAGGCAGATGTGACTAGTGAAGACCCTGAAGGTCAAGGTGACATGCAGGCAGATGTGAACATTGGAGACACTGAAGGACAAGGTAACATTCTGGCAGATGTGACCAATAGAGACCCTGAAGTTCACGGTGACATGCAGGCAGATGTGATGAGTGTAGGTCAAGATAAGGAGGCACATGTGACCAGTGGCGACCCTGAAGGTCAAGGTGACATGCAGGCAGATGTGACCAGTGGACACCCTGAAGGTCAAGGTGACATTGAGGCACCTATAACCATTGAAGACCCTGAAGGTCAAAGTGACATTCAGGCAGATGTGACCAGTGAAGACCCTGATGGTCAAAGTGACACTCTCGCAGATGTGACCAGTGGAGACAGTGAAGGTCAAGGTGACATGGAGGCAGATGTGATTAGTGAAGGTCAAGATAAGGAGGCAGATGTGACCAGTGAAGACACTGCAGGTCAAGGTAACATTCAGGCAGATGTGACCAGTGGAGTCCCTGAAGGTCAAAGTGACATTCAGGCAGATGTGACCATTAGAGACCCTGAAGATCAAAGTGACATTCAGGCACATGTGACCAGTGGCGACCCTGAAGGTCAAAGTGACATGCAGGCATATGTGACCAGTGGAGACCTTGAAGGTCAAGGTGACATTCAGGCACATGCGACCAGTGGAGACCCTGAAGGTCAAAGTGACATGCAGGCAGATGTGACCAGTGAAGACCCTAAAGGTCAAGGTGACATGGAGGCAGATGTGACCATTGGAGACATTGAAGTTCAAGATAACAAGGAGGCATATGTGACCAGTGGAGACCCTGAAGGTCAAAGTGACATGCAGGCAGATGTGGCCATTAGAGAGTTGTCTCCTGTTATTCCCCATCAAAAATCCTTCACCAGTCTGAAGAAAAGTGAGCCAAATGACAATGCAGTATGTGAACATAACTTCTCAGAATCACAAGCAGACTTTCATCTCTACCTCAGTCAGGTAGAAGATTCGCAGGCAATAGTATCTGACAACTTTGAAAGTCAAGGTGACCATGATGCATCWCTGAATTTGTGCCAAGAAGTGATGAGTGCAGATAACAAATGCCAAGGTGACATGGAGGCAGATGTAACCAGTGGAGGCCCTGAAGGTCAAGGTGACATGGAGGCAAATGTGACCAGTGAAGACCCTAAAGGTGAAGGTGGCATTGAGGCAGGTGTGACCAGTGGAGACCCTGAAGGTCAAGGTGACATTCAGGCACATGTGATGAGTGAAGGTCAAGATAAGGTGGCAGATGTGACCAGTGAAGACCCTGAAGGTCCAGGTGACATTGAGGCACATGTGATGAGTGAAGGTCAAGATAAGGAAGCAGATGTGTCCAGTGAAGACCCTGAAGGTCAAAGTGACATTCAGGCAGGTGTGACCAGTGGAGACCCTGAAGGTCCAGGTGACATGGAGGCACATGTGATGAATGAAGGTCAAGATAAGGAGGCAGATGTGACCAGTGAAGACCCTGAAGGTCAAGGTAACATTCAGGCAGATGTGACCAGTGGAGTCCCTGAAGATCAAAGTGACATTCAGGCAGATGTGACCATAAGACACCCTGAAGTTCACGGTGACATGCAGGCAGATGTGATGGGTGTAGGTCAAGATAAGGAGGCACATGTGACCAGTGGCGACCCTGAAGGTCAAGGTGACATGCAGGCAGATGTGACCAGTGGACACCCTGAAGGTCAAGGTGACATTGAGGCACCTATAACCATTGAAGACCCTGAAGGTCAAAGTGACATTCAGGCAGATGTGACCAGTGAAGACCCTGAAGATCAAAGTGACATTCAGGCACATGTGAACAGTGGAGATCCTGAAGGTCAAGGTGACATGCAGGCTAAAGTAACAACATTTGGAGAACCTGAAAGTAAAGGTGACACTGATGTTCAGCCAGAAGTAACACTGTACAGTGACCCCGAAGGTCAATATTTTAGGCAGCCAGATTCGACTACTAAAGACCATGAGGACCATGGTGGCATGCAAGCAGATCTAACAATATCTAAAGACACTGATTGTGAAGGTGAATCACAGGCAGATCGAACAATATCTAAAGACACTGATTGTCAAGGTGAGTCACAGGCAGATCAAACAATATCTAAAGACACTGATGGTCAAGGTGAATCACAGGCAGATCAAACAATATCTAAAGTCACTGATGGTCAAGGTGAATCACAGGCAGATCTAACAACCCTCAATAAGACTGAAGTTCAGGGTAGCACTGGTATTCAGGCAGATGTGACATTTGCTGTCACTGATGGCCAAGGTGATAGACAGGTCACAACACTGAAAGAGACTCAAGATCAAGGTGACACCAATATTCAACAAGATGCAACAACATTTGAAGAACCTGAATGTCAAAAGGATTCTGTTATTCAGGCTGATGTGACAAAATTTGAGGACACTGAAGGTCAAGGCGACACTGATATTCAGGCAGATGTAACAACATATGAGGACACTGAAGGTCAAGGTGACACTGATATACAGGCAGACCTAACAATATATGATGACACTGAAGGTCAAGGCGACACTGATATTCAGGCAGATGTAACAATATATGAAGACACTGAAGGTCAAGGCGACACTGATATTCAGGCAGATGTAACAATATATGAAGACACTGAAGGTCAAGGTGACACTGATATGCAGGCAGACCTAACAATATATGATGACGCTGAAGGTCAAGGCGACACTGATATTCAGGCAGATCAAACAACATTTGAAGAACGTGAATGTCATGGTGACACTGAGATGACAGATGTGGGAACATTTAGAAACCCTGAAGGTCAAAGTGATAATGAGGCAGCTGCTCTTAAATCACAGGGAGACCTTGAAGGTCAAGTGGACATATGTGTTACTTTGATGAAGTCAAATGTGAATCCTGTTGCAAACTCTTTAAATCAAAGCGACAATGAGCCCACTTCTATATTGTCAAATGAGCCAGTTGTAAAGGACTTCAAAGGTCATGGTGACAGTGACACAGCAGTGAAACAAGCTGACAAATCCAACATGGATAAAGCAAAAGTGCATGATGAGAACAGGCATGACAGGTGCTTGAGTAGGCAGTCTAAGATTTTCCAGAAACGCAAAGAACAAGAAGAGAGTTTTGATTTCAGTATGCTGGGGACCGACTTCTCCGCATCAACACCAAAATCAGTTTCAGATTCCTTAGTAGTGAACTGTGATGACCTGTCATACCAGAAGGATGTTTCAGTAGAACCCAGCCTCAGTGGTACTACAGATGTGGAAGAGTCCAAAGAGAGTGAGCAGGATCCTGGAGGATCTCCTCAAGGAGAAGCTGGATTGGAATTACTTGGTAGCAGTGAGTGTCACACTACAGATCCTCATAGTATCTCATTGACAGAGAACAGCTGCACCCTCAGTAGTAATAAGCAAGAGATGATGAAATCATGTACATTGTCAGATGACACTGAGCTTCACCTTCAGTTGTCTGGTATTGACAGCCAAACTGGCAATGCAGAGTCATGCTTAGGAGTAAACAGCAGCCCTATCAGTAGTAGTAAGAAAGAGGTGATGAGATCATGTATATTGTCAGATGAGACTGAGCTTCACCTTCCGTTGTCTGGTATTGAGAGTCAGACAGGCAATACAGAGTCCTGCTTTCTTGATGTCTCTCAACCAGAACTAACACCTTCACTAACAGGAACCGATGATCCTGATATTGTGAATGACATTCCAGAGAATGACAGCCCTGCAGCTAGCCCACACAACACTGTATCAGGAGAGGAAGCACTTCTCTCAGAAGAGGATCTGCACTTGGTGATGACAACATCGGATGAAAGTCAGCTACATAATGATTCTGCTGTCTCAGGAGAAAGTGCTGATGATTTCTTTCTGAGTCCTGTCATAAAGTTCAAGGCATCAAAGGAGTCAAAACATTCAAAAATGCTTGGAACAGTTTCTGAAAGTGAGCCATTGTGTTCTTCCTCTGCTGAACAGCACCAAACCCCCTCTGCTTCTAACCTTGAGAGTAGTGCAAATCAGTTGAACCTGTGGCAGGAAATGTCCCAGTCTTCTTGCAACAGTGGCAAAGATGATCTCACTTCAGAAGACATTTTCCAAGAAAACATCACAGATGATGATATAACTTGTACACAAGAATCCATGATGAGTGGCATTGCTCCATTAGAGTTGAGTAATGATGCTGATGAACCTGTGAAGGCAACTGAAGAGGCAACTCAGGAAACTTCTTTGCTTCATGAACAGAAAGTTGAAACATTGCCAACCTTTTCACTTCCTACAGAAAGTGATCATGAGACTGTTTCAGAAAATGTAACAGACACGACAAATAGTAAGGGAATTGAACGTCAGCCATGTGACCAAGGATATGGATTTGCCAAATATGGAAGCGCAGGTGGTGCTGTGAAGATCGTGCTGAAAGACTCAATCACTAGTTCTGACACATTGTGTGATGACCATGCTATCAAGGAAAAACCTTCTACGATCAGTCTTTACAGATCTATGTCTGATTCAGAACCCACCTTTATTGCAGAACCACTATTCAGAGTTGATGACAGGAACACCATCATATTTGATGCAATTGATGATGTACAAAGTTCTGAATGTAGACCCAGTTTCAGTGAAGATCTCAGTTTTCATGAAAAATCAACTATGGATGAAAAAGTTCCCAGTGATATTGATATGGTTGAGCATAAACAGGGTTGCAATCTGTCTGCCTCAAAAAGTGCAGCAACAGATGGTGAAGCTACTGAGGAAAGAGACAGTATTTCAGCTATTGACCTTGAGAGTGCAGATGGTGAAGCTACTGAGGAAAGAGACAGTACTTCAGCTATTGACCTTGAGAGTGCACGAAACAAAACTGCCTTACTGCAGCCAGGATCTATGGAAATTTGTTTCCAAAAGAACTTATCACCTGGTATTGAACAAAATTTGGTTGAAGTTCCCGATTTGGACAACTTCTCAGGTCATGAAAAGATAACATATGAGTCTGAGGACGTGACTTCAAGTCTGCCAGACGACTACCATACAACAGAAATCTCAAAGAAAACTGATGCCTCAGGGATGACTTTACCATCCATGGAGGTGAATGAATATGATGGTATTGAATCAAGATCACTTGGAAGGGAACAGGTGACTATTGATGAGGATAGGATGAAGATGATGAATTACATTGACAGTGTTCCTGAGTCTGAAGAAAATCTATCAATCATCGATCTCAGGGAAGACACAACAAAGGTGATTGACCTGTGCTCTGTGTCTCCAACTGACTTTCAACAGATGAGTGGGCTTGACAAGGTGGCTACCTCTCACAAGAACCATGATGAGATGGGTGAGCCAGATGATCATCTCCAGAACTGTAATCGTGATGGAGGGGTCTTTGGAATATCTTCCCTTCCATTCCCTTGTCCCAGACATGAAGCTGCAGATGATGAAGCCACAGAAATAACAGATGATACACTTATAAGTGATGACGACAGAGGCTGTAGGGTTGCTGCAGGAACTCCATGCGTATCTCAGTCTGTATTACTGGAGGAACAGTGCATGCCAGTCATAGTGGAATGTTGGTCTAATGCTCCCAACAGCAGAAAACGCAAAGCATCAGATGACCGAGCAGTTGAGAAGAGATCTTGCCATGCAAATTTGTCATTAAAAGCGCATTTAGGAAGTATGGTTACAGACTTTTTCTTGATCAGAGAAAGTGTCAAAACATTTCTGACCAGTGACAAAGAGAAATTGTCCATTGCTTGTCGAGATAGTGGTGAGCTTCAAAAGCAACATGGCCTCAGTCAGGACAGCCAGGGCATTATTGATGGCAAGCTCAGCCTCACTGGAAAAGGGCAAGACTTCAGGGATAACCAACTTGGCCCTGATGATGGCAAACGAGGCCTTAGTGATCAGCCTCATGGCGTCAGAAATCGGAGTGATGGCCACCAAATTGGTGAGCAGCACTTGAGAGACATCAATCATGATTTGAATGCTCAACATCATGGCCCCATAGAATGTCTTCGGGAAACAAAGGATGAACAAGGCATTGGTTTTTATGCAAATAATTCCAAAAGTGAATCCTGTCTTAACATCAAGCAGAAGATCACTTCAGCCTCACATGTTGTGTCCCAAGATGTAGTTGCAGCTGGAGATAGTAAAACTGCAGTGGATGTTGACAGCATTGAAGAGGAAGCTGAGCTAAAAGTATCCCCTATTGTCATTGACCCTGAGATTGATATGCCTGAATGTCCAGCAGTGTCAGCTTCTACCGTTGTCATGGAGAAGATTCATGGGAGTAAGGAAACAAAACCTGATATTCTCGAGATATTAGAACCTTCTGGCATTGTGGATGATGGAGATGGTGTTATTGTCATTACAGACTCAGATGATGAAGTAGACACTGACAACAAGCTTCCCATGGAGACATCAAAGGACGATGCTTCTGGAGAGGACATGGAGATGTTTCATCAGGATGATCATGCACTTCTGGTGGAGACAGCAAATATTACTGAGGAAAGCAAGCAGACATATGAGGAAGATGGTGATGATGAGCTGAAGGGGGAATCAAATGGTGACATTGATGCTGATGAAGACACTAAAGTGTCAGGTAGTGGATCCTGTCTTGCAGTTAACCCAGTCGAGGATGAGGATGTGTCTGACATGCCAGAAGAAGACAAACAAACAGCGACTGATCAGGATAGCGACGTTGCTGAAGGAACCAAAGAGCCATTTAATCAGGATGATGATGTATTTCACAAGGAAACATCATGTCGTGACAACCCTGAAGAAAGTAAAGTGGCATACAATCAGGATGCTGAAGTATTCAAGAAGTCATCAAAGGGCGACATTTCAGATGGAAGCAAAGGGATATTTGGTCAGGATGTTCTGAAGGAGACATCAAACAGTGACACTCTTGAAGGAAGTGGAAAGGTGTTATGTGAGGATGATGATGTACTTCTCAAGGATACATCACCTGGTGCTGTGACGGAAGGAAGCAAAAGGAGCATTGTCAAAGACAAGGACATCTCTCCAGAAGAAACATCCGATAGTTATTCATCTGCAGAAAGTAGAAGTACGTTTGAAAAGGATATTGATATGAATTTGGAATGTGATGAAAGCCTTTGTGCAGATGAAGACACACCAGAAACAGAAAGTAAAGAAACAAGTGGAGGAAGTTGGATGGATGATGTCGAGGAAGAGACCAATGAGGCAAGCACATGTACTTCTGAAGACGGGTTAGACTTAACAAGCTCTATGGATTTTGAGGTATATACTGATGAGGACACTCCAGACCTTGCACTGGAGATGGATGCAGACACAGATGAGGACCCCGTGAATCAATCTGACAATGCTAAAGATGTCCTTGAAACATCAGATCAAAGGTCGTCCAATTCACCCCAAGGTAATTCACTAGAAACATCAGATCGGAGGTTGTCCCATTCATCACAAGAAACTGCACTAGGCACATCAGCTGAGCACAGCTCTCCACCAGATGCACGTATATCAAGTAGAAGTGCAATAGATGAGCACAGATTGGACAGTGACCAGCTTGGGACGGTACCGGACACAGTTTCAGAAACAGGAGGCAATACTGAGAACACTCCTGCTGATGCATCGAGTCTGGAGAGTTCAGTCAGTGTGCACACCCTTGAGAGTGATTATGACAGTGATGTGTATATAACTGAGTGTAGGCTTGTGGTCACAGTCCCTACTGTGAAGACTGAGCATGAAGATGAGGATGAGGATTCAGACTGTGGTAAAGATGGGAAGCATTCTGCCAAGAAACAAGAACCAAACTTTGGTTGTGGTGGTGATATTCAGACAGTGGACTGTTCAAAGATGGAGTCAGGGAAATCAGGAAACAGGCATGTGCAAAATACCGGAGTCACTGACAGCTTGTTTGATGAGGATATTCTCAATAATTGTGAAGCTGTTCATTTGAATGACAGTTCAGGGTTTGACATCAAAGAACAAGATGATCCTGAGATTGATACTGATGAAGACACTAAAGTGTCAGGTGGTGGAACCTGTCTTGCAGATGCCCCGGTCGAGGGTAAGGATGAGGATGTGCCTGATAAGACAGGAGTCAAAGAAACAAAGAGTGATCATTCTGTTGAATCAGCTGCAAAAGAAGGTGGAGGAAAAAGGGAGGAAGCCATTTGTTCCAGTGATGTCCATGTCACTAATATTCCAAGTGATGCTGATATAAAGTTGAAGTCAGCATCAGCTCCAGCAGATTCATCCAGAAACACTTCAGAAGGTGCCAAGGATCTCATCAAGAAGGATGATCATGAGTTTACACCTTCTGTGGATTTGACCCAAGAGGTTAACTGCTCCAGTAAGAAGACAATGGCATTAGTTTCCGATGGCACAAGATACAGTCCCAGTAAGGAGGCCATTGTAGCTCTGCCTGATGCTGCTGTAAGAGAGACATCTGGTTCCTCAACAAAACCGGCTTCCATTCCAGTGCACTTTCAGATAGACTTCTCAGAGGACGTGGACAATACCAGCAGCCCAGGTGTGGATGTGGGCCACATCATCGCTGGTTTGGAGCAGGACAACAGTGACACAGATTCGGACAGGAGATGCCGATCAGGTAGTTGAAGTCTCTACTAAATATCACTAGGGTTAAAATATATTTTGCAAGAATTTGTACAGATACACTTAGAGTCTGAGAAACAAAAATGTTTGGGTAATATAAATTTTACTAATATATTGTATACAGAAATTCTGTGAAGATTTGGGTTAGAATTAGTCTTCAGCTACCTGAGCTGTTTAAAGAGGTGACTAACGAGAGTGGGTGGTCAGGTTCGCTGACTTGGTTAATGCATGTCATCATGATATTCATCACTGGAATGTTTGGTCAAGACTCGATTACTTACAGACTGTCATCATGTAGCTAGGAAATTGCTGAGCATTAAACATACATGACACAGTCATTACATGTTAATGTGTTACATAGCTGTGCGATTATACTTATTTTGTCCATTTTACTTCTTGAAGATTCCCTGGATGATATATTTGATGATACCTGCCACAACACCAGCAGTTTTCAACCAGAGACTGCTGGAACTGATACTGTTGGCATCACCTCGGTATTGGTTGACACCAGTGACAGAACAGCTCCAGGCCTTGTTCCAAGAACTTCAGTATCAACTTCTGGAAAAGAACATAAGATTGTTTTAATTGATCCTGCCAAAGAACTGTTAGATTTGAGCTGCAAATCATTGGGTAGAATCACCCCTGAGGTTCGTACGGAAGCAGAGTGTGCGACTACTGTCACCCCAGAGAAGGGGAAAGAAAAGAGACAGCATGTGTCCAGGACCAGTGAGTCCATAAATAACAGCTTCGAAGAAGATGGCGATCGGTCGTCATCAACTTGTGGCATTGCAGCATCCACGGAGGATGATGATAATGTTGAAGATTTTCCGATGTTGTCGGCTCCAAACAAGAGGAGACTGTACAGACAGGATAATGCGAAATCTGAGACAGTGAGGCCCAGAGTGGAAGAGGTCAATTACAGCTCGGATGAAGATACCTGTTACTCTGTAGCCATTTCGGATCAAGATGTAGAATTCAGCTACAGCAGAAGTACTAAAAGTTATGAGCTGGAAGATGAAGTTGATGGTAGTCGGAATGCCAGGGACATTGACAGCATTGCTGAAACCCAGCCTGGTGTCTCGTTGATGAATGTCGAGACCCTCAGTAGTCAAAGGATGTGTATGTCTATGGATGACCTGTCCAACTCCCAGCTGAGTCAGTTGGACAGAAGGCTCTCCGCAGCTCCGGAGGAAAATCTAAAAAATGTCCGGCGTAGAAGTATATTAGAGAGAGTTCGGTCCAATCGTAGGAATCGTCAGCAGTGTGACATGACAGTACAAGATGAAGGTGAAACCCAAAACAGGAATTCCGTCAGTCCTAAAAATGTCCGGAGCAAAGTAGAGGATTCTTTGACCAAAGTGGAGGACTATTTGGCTAGGTAGGATTATTCAGTGGCAATTGTTTATGGATTTTTGTGAAAGAAATGCAGTTATCAATCATAGGTAGAGTAGGCATTCATGTGATATAATGATGTGTTTGTGTGAACCTTTTTTAAACACAACTTGATATTCTTTCAAGAAACTAAAGATGAGGAAGTCAACTGGTAACTTTTTGCAAATTTTAGATTTCTATTTTAAAAAATTCTGTTTACATGGCAACAAGTGTTCACAGATTGTTGTTTTCTTTGGTACACATACAGTGATTAAATAAGCTTAGCTTTTAATTCTGGACCTTTAAAACAGGTATCTGGCATACAAATACTAAGTCCTGAATCCTATGTGCATGTATTTCTTTTGATATCTCAATAAATACTCATATATATATTGGCAGATTGATTAAATAGGAATGATCTCTTCAAGTTGGACAGATCTCTCTTGTCAGACTTGCTGTAACAATCACATGATGACACAATTGTAGGATCAGAGTGTTTGTGGTTTCCTGGTGACTTATATTTGTGTTTCTGGAGGTCATTTGTCATACATAAATGCCCTCTGCTGATGATCTCTCGGTTGCTGTGTTTTGTTTAGGTGTAAGAAGATCCTGGCTATACTGACCGACTCTTTCAACACCACACAGGTCAACAGCAACCCGACAGTCCAAGCATGGCGGTAAGTCCTAGGATTTACGTGGGGCTCTACATTGGAGATTCCAGTAACTGGAAATAGTGGTCTTTGCCTTCTGAGTGGAAGAGAGGGAGGTCTGTGGTTCAATTCCAGACATTAAGAGATGGCACTTGTTATTAATCAGCTGAAACAAAGTTGATTCTCAGGTGTACCACCAAGCTTGCCAAGTTTGTGTTTTTTCATACCAGAAGCCGAAGTGTTTTCATGGTCAACTTCTTTGAGTGGCATTTTGGAAGCTGGAAAGTACAAAAATTACAAACTTTATGGATAACAACTTCTTTAGTACGAGAGTGTGACATTTCGGTGCAGATTCTTGTACCATTGTAAAGCAGTTCATGCAAGAATCTGTATAGAAAAGTTTATCATTTGTGTTTTCCTGGTCACTTGCCATTTTTTGGAATATCTGTTGTGTGTGCGTGTCATTGTTTCATGGTTTTGACAGGGATGAGCTACAGACACTACACAAGAGTTTACAGCTTCCCACGACCGTCATAGCTGTTGTAGGGGACACTGGTGCAGGGAAGTCGTCCCTGCTGAACGCCCTACTCAATCAGCCTTCTGTTCTCCCGACGTCTGGAGTGCGAGCCTGCACAGCTGTAGTTGTTGAGATTGTGGAAAATACACGCAGCCAAAACTTTGAGGCTGACATCCATTTTCTCTCCAAAGAGGTTTGTAATTTGATGCCTTGTCCCCAATGTACGTATAGTTTCTGTGTATCCCCTCGGTACACATTGTTACGAGAGTGTGTTTGTTGTAATTTGTGATATCATTGATTGACTGAGAGTTATTATGGGTCACAATGTTTAGAGTTTTGAGTGTGGGTTGTGGGTCACATTTCGCATCATATATGTTCAATGGCAATACTATTTTTAGCGGTACGCCTTTTGATCGCGCTTCAGAGTTGCCTCCCTTGACTATCTTACTTGTTCTGAGTGGATAGTGATGCTGCCTACCTTTACTAGAACGCTCGAGAACTGTGTAAGAGCTATATAAAGGCTGGTTGTTGTGTTGACACACGGAATCACACACAGACTCTTTATATCACTGGAGTTGTGTACATGTGTCTTCCTTCGTCAGCATCGTCTGACCTACGTTCAACTCTCATTGTAAACAACCTTCAATTAGAATATCTGCTCTCACTGTAAGTTAGTGAGTTAATATTTTATATTTGTGTCCATTACTTTAGATTTGTGACTCAATTGCATTGTATTGTACTAGATATCTGTATTGTCATTCATTGTAGCTTGCTCATTGTTTGCTCAATATATTATTGAATATTTTAGACTTGTGTGTGTTATATTTTGCTGGTTCAAAGGGAATTCTTAAACCTTTTGTCACAGCAGTTATTTAACAATAACAATATAGTTTGGTGTATCCCCTGGTGTATGTAACTGACTTCGTGGTGCTTGGCATTAGTGGGTAAAACAAGCTCTGGTGGGCTCGGAGTCAGTATGATGTGTCTGAGTGGGGTATTCAAGCTCAGTGACCTAGCTCTATAAAACCAGCTTAAGTCTGGGCTGGTACAAGCTGCCACACATGCACGTCGTCATATGAGTGAAATATTCTCAAGTATGACGTTAAACCCCATTTCACCTCACCTCACCTCACCTCACCTCACCTCACCTCACCTCACCTCACCACTCTGTGTATTCCCTCACAACGCTCTGATATTCCCAGAGTGTGTGTATATCCTTTTTTTTCCTTCAGGAGTGGCAGGAGGAGCTTGAGGTCCTCCTGAAGGACCTGACCAAGAGAGACGGCAGCCTGCAGACAGCACAGCCTGACCCTACATCAGAGGCTGGCGTGGCATACGCCAAAGTGAAGGCTGTGTACGGGAAAGTTCGCCAGATGAAAGTCCTCCTTAAACAGACTCAGATCACGCAGTGGCTCAGCAGGGTGAAGACAATCTCTGTCCAATCTGTGAGTGTGTCTCTATATAGGGGGTTGAAACTCAGGTTCAGAACTTGTGTAAACTGCAAGACACACTCCTTCCTTCTTCATCTGAATTAAAGACGGGTCCAAGTAACTGTTAAGAGCCCAATGGTCTGTGACTCAACATGACAAGTTTGGTTTCATGTGTAAAAAACAATACTAGTTTATGCCAAGTGGAGCTATGAAACACTTGGTTAATCTGCACATTGACGATACACTGATCATTTTGGGAATACTGGTGCTGGGGAAGAGAGGAAATAGCTGGTAACAACATGAGAGTGCTGTCTTTTACCTGTCAAGTGAGTCA
>VKKT01000924.1:16495-29978 GCA_008038995.1 Haliotis laevigata
GATATAGACGAAATTATGGTATCCGACGACTTTGTGATCACAAGATCGAGAATATTCCCATTCTTGTGTGTAGGGGAAGTAACATGTTGCTCAAGGCCAAAGGAATTCCTTTTTTTTGATAAAAAACAGAGGCAAACCAAGTGAAGGGTCTCCCATTCATCTCCCATTCAGGACACGCACTATTTAGGTTCACTCGACGACAACCATTCGCCATAAGCACTGTTCTGAAGCACAACTGGTTACCATTTCGCCGGGTCTCTACGAGAACAGTCCGGATTCGCCTAAGGAGAGCCGGGTATAAATCTACACAAGAAGTGCCACCAAACGTCCTCTACTGTGCGATACTCACCATCAAACACATTTGGTGTGTTTTTCGTAGCCTGAACCACGGCAAACACCAAACAGGCCCTCGTGTCTTTACGAGGATTAAAGGTTTTTTTAAATTGCATACAAATTTGAGATGACCCAAGACTCGAAATGCTTCACAGTACAAAACATCATGACAAGGTCATTAGACTAATGATGTAGTACTGTGAAGCATTTGGAGTCGGGGGTCATCTCAAAAACAATATTTCTTTAATCTTTAATCCTCGCAAAGACACGAGGGCCTGTGAAATACCCCTGGCTCTTCGTGTCAGGAAGGGACGTTTCTTCGGCATCCTTTTGATGACACTGGCGGACAGTCAGACTCCCACTCTCCATTGCCGACGTAGTTCTTCGTCTTCAAGACGAATAACGTCATTGCTCTTCCTCAGTCTTCCTGGGCCCCGTTTCACAAAGCTATCGCAGCGCTACGACTGTCGTAAGTCTATGCTACAGTACAGGAGGTACGATTGCTACGAGAAAGTTTCGAGATCTTAGGC
The DNA here is from genome assembly GCA_008038995.1 of Haliotis laevigata. Classification (NCBI taxonomy): domain Eukaryota; kingdom Metazoa; phylum Mollusca; class Gastropoda; order Lepetellida; family Haliotidae; genus Haliotis; species Haliotis laevigata. The sequence goes on from VKKT01000924.1 coordinate 17,359, forward strand.
TTACGACAGCTTTGTGAAACGTGGCCCAGGTCTTGGACGGTCCATTACTTCACCGGGTGTCTCCTCACAAGTCGACTAATAGTGTGTGGTTAATGTCCAAGTAAGCACCGGTGTTGCGACAGGACGTGTCTGTATCACGCATGCAATAATTTGCCATCTTTGCCATGTGAACGTCTACGTCTCGCCGTGCCAGGAATAGTTTAGTTTTAGTACTTTTAAATCAGTTCAGAAAACAGTAGTGCACATACTACAGTTATATGATTTATACACAAATTTGCATGGAACATTCTACCCCTAGCTTTTGAGACATTGTGTGATGAACGTGCTTAACATGTGTATTCCAGTATTCTTGGGTGTGATCGCGTGTTGGTACCAAATTTAATGCTCTCGTGTGTGTGTGTGTGTGTGTGTGTGTGTGTTTGTGTGTATCCCTGTTGCTATTTATATTATTATTAGAATTGGAGCCATATAGCTGTATTAAAAGATACATATGTAGATGATGAAGCCGGTGCTTGTTCTTGTAGTCACGATTAGTCTGGAATACTACCAGTGTGACTACAAATCATACCTCACCCATGTGTGTGTGTAGAGAGTCAAGAGAGCTGAGACTGATAGTTCCATCAATCATAATCGGCGTTTGCGTTAATTTCAGCCTGTCAGACACACACAGAGAGAGAGAGAGAGAAAGAGAGAGAGAGAGAGAGACATACCAGGACACCGACATACATACACACACAAAGCTCAACCGGACATACCCACAGGGGCACATTCACGGTGCACACATACACAGTGAGAGAGAGAGGGAGACAAAGTGATAGAGAGAGATTTCATTTATTGTTATGTCGTTCAGATATCAGGCATTATCACATTCACTCAGTTTCCACAAGATGACAAATAGATAAATCGGTACACTGTGCTTTTTACAGTGTACGATAAAACCGGAGAAAGTTACAGCTTTTCAACCCGTAACAAAATTTCGGACAACATTTAAGTTTGTGTTTAGTTTTACGCCGCACTCAGCAATATCCCAGCTACATGGCGGCGGTCAATACATAATCAACAATCCAGAGCATCGGACTGCGCAATTGGGACACGATGACATGGTCAACCAAGTCAGCTAGCTGACCACCCGATCCCCCGTTAGTCGCCTCTTACGACAAGCATTGGCTACTGAAGATCCATTCTAACCCGTATCTTCACGGGTCCCCTGTTACTGCATGGAGAATGCAGACTGGTTCTTCCTCGCTTTACTTGATCGATCGCAGCTTCCAAGAAATTCAAAACATCAAATAAAGGTAACAATCTGTCTCCAATATCAAGAGGACGTAAAATGAAAATACAACAGTGATAACATTGACCACTATGGCGTGAGTGGGTATGGTTTTACGCCGCTATTAGCAATATTCCAGCAAATATCACGGCGGGGGACATCAGAAATAGGCATTGCACATTGTACCCATGTGGGTAAAGTATGAATCGATCACTGAAACCAGAGATAACAGTGTGAAATTGCATATAAACCGACGGGGTAAAGAAACGTTACAACTTTAGAATTGAAATTACAAAAAAAAATCCAAATTTATCTTCAATCACCATCGCGTAAAACACATCGCCCAAACGCAAAAATGAATTTTTCACTTAGAAATAAGGAATGAAATGCAGGCTTTTTCACCATTTTGTCCAAATATGGTTTGCATGTCTTTCAAGCAAAGCGAAAAAAGTAATCGCCAAACGGGTATAAAATGAATGCAAACGGGTTGTCATACATTCATTCTATTAAATAAAAAAACCAAAACGAATGTCTCGATTAACTTTGCGACATAGAGAACGGGCAATAGGAATGATCTAAATGGGAGCCTCCCATGCCCACATTCCAAGAACGCTGTCATCGCGTCACCGTCATCAGAGCCATTCAGCGATACCGTCAGACAAGACTGACCTCAAACAGGCCACGATCAGGCAGACCTCCAGTCATAACGCCCCAGGAGGACCAGTATCTGCGCACACTGCATCTCAGAAACCGGTTCCTGGGGGTGACGGCATCAGCGGCGCATGGTTTGGGTCACCGTGTTAGCAGATACACAGTAGCCAGACAACTGAGGTCCTATGGAATCCGGGCTTACAGACCTTTCCGGGGACAGCAGCTGACAGCCGAACATTGTCGACGGAGACTTAGATTGGCCCGGACGGTCCGACGTTGGCAGCGACGTGAGTAGCAGAGGGTGCTATTCTCGATTGAAAGCCGCTGTTCATTTTGTTTTATGGATCTATCTTTCTGTTTGTGGTTATTTCACAAGAGGGTTTTTATCTATGGTAGCGTTTCTTTAGCCCGTCAGTTTATCTTTGACGATAATGTCTATTTCTTCTGTCTCACTACCAGCGTGGCATTCTGTGAACCAGAAAGACGAGTATAGACACATCTACATTGACATATTTATTCCCAGACCACATGCATACAAGCTACAATACAAAGTTTCAGAGAATCAAACTGCCACGTTTAGAAATAATAACCAGTTATATTTTCCTTCTCAGCAAGCCACACTGAAACATTTCTACCCGTGAGTAGATTATAAGTACAATATAGAAAAACACGTACAATACACGTAGATGTGTGAGCATCATACCGAGGGCTTTTCTATCAGTTGAACAACTAGCCCGTGTGTGACCGTGCGAACTTCCGCGTAATAACCGAATACGGAAGTTATTATTGGGAGGTTCTGTCTTATGAGTGAAAACTTATGTCCCTACCTTTACTGCATGTGGCGTGGTCATGATTCCAACTACTGGTAGACACACAGATAACAGTTCATCTTAATCTCACATTCGTTCACTATGCGTGTCAGACATGACGTGTATAGACTCATTAAAAAACACATAGATACGTCGCAATTGTGGATTTATCTCGATATTCATGGGACCAAGAAACAATATCGAGTTATCCGAATGTTTTCTTTCTAAATAATTTGTGATCTGCCCTGGCCATACTGAATTACTTTCCGCGAAAATATATAAAACAACAAACAAACACTATCCAATCTAAATACAAGTACAAGACAATGGTAAGTACAAAGGGAATGTATTATAAGTGGGGAGAGTTTGCGCATCTCTGCTGTCAGTTCTTAGTGACTGTCGATACCGCTGTTTGCATGGAGGAGGATGCTGGACTCTCCGATCTCCGGGCCAGGAGGGACTTGCAGCCCAGTATCTGGCCAAGTCGGTGTCGGAAAGCCCGGCTGCACATCACGTACATGAAGAAGTTGATGGAGTAGTTGATCTGTTCCATCACCTGCAGCAAGCCACTGATCATTGAAACAGTTTCTAGGCTGAGAGTGTTCAGAAATCATCAAACATACAAGAAAATAGAATGATGTCTCTGCACTGAACAACAACAGCAACATACACGTGATGAAACAAAGGATACGTGGAGGATTTGGTATTTTAAACTCAGAATTACATAGCCACAGTGTGCTAGGTTTGCTTGTCTTTATAAACCATTCAGAGGCATCTATGTACTGAGAATTGTATTATTTTTAAAAACTATGCGATAATAATCGTTAAATGTAAATGGGGAATAGTTGTTTAAGATATTCATTTATTGACAACACACACTTTAATCATCAGATGTGCATTTTTCAATTATCAATTGCCTGTAAATATGTTGTTTTAAAATTTATACCTCGCAACATAATTTGTGGTATCATGAATTGGGCTACGTAACATTGATACGCTAACATATAATCGTTGCCACATCCATACATTATTCTTCTGTTTCTCTATGGAGCACACAAACGTTCTCTCCACATTTACAAATGTACAATTTTGCTGTTCTATGAAAATGAATACAAACATTTGGTAATATTTCTAGTACGATTATTTATGGGATATACACGTTACAAACACTGAGTAGTCCGGGGGCTTGAGAGTTAGCTCGTCAAGTCCAAATGAACCAAAGACACCAGTTCTATTATCGACAGCCACCATGGCGTAAGGATTGGATTTGGTTTTGTGTAACTCCGCCAACAACGGTATTTCAGTTACATTCAGTTTTGACAGAAAACCCAAAGTGATGTAGGTTTAACACAAACCACCAAACACTGGTATTCACCTGCAAATCCATATCAGGACGCATCTCAGATTGGAACCGATAATTGTCGGTTTATTGCATTTCCGTCTATGACTTGTTTGATGATAATTTGAATGAAATTCAGAATTCCAAAAGAAACAATATTTTGGAAAATACAGTGTTCTCGGTAGATCTTAAAATAGTATGGATTATGGTGTTTTATAGTAATTCATGAACATGCATAAATGATATAGTCGACTCTGTTTCAGGCACAATTTCTATGTAGGGGAAATAAACTTTCCCTTTCGCAACGCCTGGTGTCATCACTGATTTTCAGACTGTTTGTATTCTGAATATAAAAGAAGGGTTTTGTCGCTCCTATTCAAACATATGATAGGCAGGGTGGAGTGACTTAAAAAGTCGAAATTTCTGATTGCAAATTAAGACCTACCTGCAGTGTTTCCCGTACTACAACCATCTTGAAATCTTTGCTCTCGAAGAAGTTTATACCGAGCGTAAAAGCGATGTTGTGAGCGATCGAAATGGGTGTGACGAGGATGAAGAAAGCGAAGGTTACTCCCAGCAGCATGGCGGTGGTCTTGTTGGTCTCGTCCTCCTTGGTGTCCTGCATGTTGGACATCTTCCTCCTCAGTCGAGAATGTTTAGCTAGCTGGAAACAGATGGCCGGAGTCAGGACAAGCAAGATGGCGCTTGGTACCAGCGAGTAGATGAACGTTCCGAGGATGAGGAACACTCTGGCCATGACGGCAGTTTCTGGAGTGGCGTAGTTGGGCACACAGATCCCGTTTACAATTTTAGTGGAGAAGGTCCAGAATCCGTTGAAAAGGAAAAGGCAAATATACACCCCCGCTATGCCAATCAGTGCATTTCGTTTCGTGCAGATTAATTTGGTTTTCAGGGGGAACAAGACAGCAACAAACCTTTCAAAACAGACAAAGACTATGAACCAGGAGGAGGCCATCTTGCTGGATTTGTGCATGATAAAAAAGAAGGAACACCCTTCGGGGGACAAGGCTCTGATGTCATAGCCAACCCAAACTCTGAAGAACAACTTGTTGAAGGGAATTATGCAAGAGAAGCAGGTATCAGATAATGCCATGGCAATAAGAATTAGGCTGCTAGTCATCGATCGGAACTTTTTCCCAAGCATCACTGCTATTGTAAGACTGTTCCCACATACACTCAGTATAAAGAAGATGGGAACTGTTATGAGACCTACGTAGTCCGACTGGGTGACAGTCTTCCCGCCGCCTCCATGGCCATCAGTACCATTTAAGGGATCCCTGTTGCATGTTATATTGTCACCGTCGCCTATCTCTACCTTGATATCTCCCGTCAGACAGATCCGTGTATTGTTCATGCGTGTGGAGTTGGCTGTGCCATTAAGCATCAGAGGTGAACTGTTGTCTGCTAGTTCAACGGGTACGATGCACAAGAGGAAGATGATCCAAAGACAGAAGGTCATTTCTGTAAACATTACAATGGGAAATGTTATGAAATTTCGATTATACCATGGCAGAAATGTACACTGCTAAAAATGAAACGCTCAAAAGTGGGGAAAATTATCTGACGGAGTTTTGAATATTGATGTATGTATGCATGGGGGTGTATTTGTGCGGGTAGAAATAAGTATGGCCTAAAAGTGGGGAAAAGCAAAAATAGGTGTCACAACAGAAGCGCAGGACAGGTTCAAATGGGTTCGGCACTTGCGTGATGGACTCACCAGAGCCACCACTACAGCTACGTCAATACCAGGAATGTGTAGGATTTCAGCCCAGATATTGAGGAAACGTCTATGCACCGCAGGTGTTCTCGTTGTTCGAGGGGTCATTCTGAATTATCTGGATAGTGGGCTGCGTGCGTTAGTGGTGTCACGGACACAGAGTATGGCCACAATAGCGATGGAAACAAACATGTTTCGTTTAGTGACGAGTTACGTGTTGGGAAACCAGGTTCTGTGGATAGTCAACTTCTTTATTGCAATGAGTGCGACGTTTCGGTGTGGGTACTAACACCCTTATCAAGCAACTTGGTTTTCCTTCATCTATACAACTTCTAAAATACAGGAAGTGGACAGGTTGGTGACGGAAGTTTAATGATTTGGCCTGCAATCTCCCAATTCGGTAGATTATTATGATCTGCTGAATATTTATACAACACATAAAGTACACATCTGAAAACCACTTATGCATTTTTTTTGCACAGTATATAATACTAAGAATACTGTAAAAATCTGAAAACTGAAATGAACCTTTTCTAGTTGTGCATCTTGAACAAATACTACCAGACGAAAACATGAATGTATAAGTGAAAAATACAAGTAAACAGAGGGACAGAAAGATTTACGACTCTTTTTAAGTAATTGAAAATTGAAAGAAAAGCCATTAAATTTGACTGTGTCTATTTAATTATCATTTAATTATATAAAGTATTTGTTGCTCGGTATTTATGTCTACAACAAAATTGATTTAATGAAAACGTTTGAAAAATACATTGGTTAACTGAAAATTGGGGTAAGAAAATCCCTATCGTGTTTGAAATGTTACAAAATTGTGCTAAAAAAGCAAGTTCATTGATTTTCAAAGATATGAATCGCAGATATCCATTCAGTATAAATGTCTGACACTTTTCTGTATAAATAACAGCTTCTTTCATGCTTTGCAAATGCCAAATCTTCTTCTTCATGATGGGTGACATGTTCACACAAAGATGGTTGAGGGCGCCTACCGTACGTCAACATATTAACTACAAAAACTCCCCATCAAAGGTTTTTTAGACTCACTAGTGTAAATGTAGCCACATACTTCAGTCAACTGATCTAAACTAGATTTTGCAAAATATTCTATACAGTTTAAGATTACTGTTTACACACGTATCGTAAAACATGATGTATTGTAAAACAAGTTCGTAAGGTTGAAAAGTTTATTGTCATGAGTTCAATATATGATGAAACTCAGTGAAAATTGACGAATTCTTAACAAAATATACACCAAAACGCAGCTGTTCACATGCATGATATTTGCACATGCTTTTCAGCAAGTTAATGCATGATCCTCGTGCAATTCATCTGCATAAGGTTTGCAGTTGGTTCCCCCAAGTTAGTGGAGAAATTCATCTTCGATGTAACCACATGTATATACATAACATATAGTGAGTGTTTTAAGTGAGTCTAAACTTTTGATAGGTAGTATAGCTTACTTAGTACCTACCCATATGTCATACCAACAAATCAAGGAAGTTGTTATCCATCAAAATATCATTTATTCCTGTTTTTTCTAAACTATATATGGATATCAGTGACATTATAATAATCAGCGGCTGTGTGTAATGTGAAATGGCTTTATATTAGTTTGTAAGTTTTAATTCTTATCATTTGAAAAAAACAATTGAAAGTATTATTTGAGCGATAACTAAAACCAGTACAGTTCAGTTCCTATATGAAATAAAAGCAAACATAAGAAAACTTAATTGAGAGGTATAGGTCCTTTTGCTTCTCGGTTCATATAGCGCTGGTAGATGTGCAAGGAAACGACATCAAAGTGCGGTGTTTTAGTCATGACGGTTGCATCAATGATACGTGCGTTCTTACAAAGTCGTTTATTCACATAGAATCTCATAAACTTATTAAAATATGCTGGGCAAACAGAGTACTCACTCGACAACTGGAGTAGATCAAACAATTAGAAACGTTTTCAAAACGTCCTAGAGCTGACAACAGTCTCCGAAACACTGCAAACAAAAGGAACTGTATCATATGAATCCGCATCGAATAAATGCGAAAGACTAAACTTAACAGACTATATTTAAAACATTTGTACATTCTTGAATTTCAAACGTCTTATCTTGAAATTTAATTTCCCGTTTACTTTGTACTTTGTACAGAACTTTGGTTTTTGTAAATTTGGAAAACATGAACTAATACATTCACTGAAATGTTTTTTCAAAAGTTTCATTGCGCTACAATCAATCAATCAATAAATAAATAAAAATTCACTCAAAAGCCACCTACGGTGGTACAAGAGCAAAACACAAAACAGATATATTACACATAAAACATGCGTCTTAGTAACTATTTCTTAGCAGAATTTGTAAAATATTTATGAATTTAGACAGGCATTTCTGGGGTGTGTTTTGGGGTTGTTTTTTTGTACATTTAGGTGTCAAAATGTTACGAAGGTCATGCATTTCGGTATTGATAACATAGTTTTGGAATATACACTATCGCTGAAAACGAGCCATGAACGAACAATGTTGATTCTAAACTCATCAACTCACCTCGACGTCCGATGAGACATAAAGGCCACCAACCTCCGGCTGAAGACTTCTCGGTCTGGTTGTTCAGCTCGGAAACCCGTCTATATGCTGGCGGTTGTGGTTCGTTCGCCGACAATACTTTGCTGCCAGTGATGACATCAGTTGTGTACTTATCGATAGTTAACATATCAGTCGTTGTCGCCATAAAAGAAAAACCGTCACGTAGCTTTTCTGATTAAAATGATATTAATCACCTCCATGACGTCTAGCCACGCCTAATTGGTCGGTGCTGGGGGTACTGTCTGGGGTTGATGACAGCTTGTTGTGGAAATGTTTGTATTGTGATTTCATTTCTACAATTGCAATATTTCATCAATACCTCGGTTATTTTTTACTTAGTTATTATTACCAGTAGTGAGATCAAAAGTCAGTTTTATTATTTCTAAACCAAAACATGTGTTCGCAGGGTGATTCGCAGATAAAACCCTTTCCACAGCCATAAGAAATAGTCTAACTTCTAATTCTGACTATGTCATGAGTATGTATTTGTTTTAGCGGTATTATAGCTGTACGATGTTGTTTTTAAACAATCTAGTTTGGACCAGATATTCCAGTGATTGTCACTATGCGATACGATGACAGAGCTTGTGTTTATGAACAACTGTCACATAATAGTGATATCAGGTGTTTGCGAAAAGGTAAGCGTAATCTGTCCCACAGGTGGCACCCGACACAAACATATGCATAGTTGACCTGAAATAAGCCTGGAACGTATCATACGCGTCAAAATAGGGAATCGCATCACACATCATATTTGGCAATGATGCATCAAATTTGGAAGTGTCCTCCATGTATCTACCATAACACCTTTTGAAAGCTTTACTGAGGCCTTGAATGTTGTAACCTTGATCGATGAACTTCCTTTGCAAAGATGTTATCAATGAGAAAGTCCAGCATGTCATATACTGTTTACCCGGTAAAGTTCAAATGACATTTGTTTTCAATTTTGACAAATTGTCCTGAACCTCTGAAAATGTTATGTAAGTTTAACTGTGTTCACCACCGTTATTTACAAATGGACCCGTGAAGAATAGGTCTTCAGCAACCCATGCTTGCCACAAAAGACGAATATGCTTGTCGTAAGAGGCGACTAACGGGATCGGGTGGTCAGGCTCGCTGACTTGGTTGACACATGTCATCTTTTCCAGATTGCGCAGATCGATGCTCATGCTGTTGATCACTGGATTGTCTGGTCCAGACGTGATTATTTACAGACCGCCGCCATATAGCTGGAATATTGCTGAGTGTGGCGTAAAACTAAATTCACTCACTCACTCACTATTTACAAATGCCCTATGGATCACGATATGGCGTTTTCAATCAGGTTTGTCACGTGGTATAGTAGTATACAACGTTAAAAACATTTTGGGGGGGAACAGAATAGAACTCTCTTCCACGTAACCCGAGTGGGTTCACTTCCACGTCCTCTGAGAAAAACAAGAGTGTGTTGGTGCTGACGTTTGGAAAGTAGGTCACTGGGTCTGACATGTCGGTCCGCGTCGGGTGCAGGGGCACATGATGAAAGGCCAAAGGTTAAATCCGATGTGGCGTGAAATCAGCACATTCCTGGTGTATGCATATTTCACCTTTACCGTATGAAGAATCAACGTCAGTATACCGAGGATGAACAGCAATCTGTAGTTTGTTGACGCCCAGTCCCACTTCGTTGACGTTTGATAGTCTGCCATTTTCCCGATATGTGTCAAACCGGGTGGTTGAAAGATACATCCTATTGTGGCTCTCCAAGTTGCTAAATCAGTCATCTTCACACTTAAGGAGTCTCGCGATACAGTTAGACAAAGCAGATACACTCTGGGAAGGGTAACATCAAGCTAATATGCCTTATTTCGTGAGTTTACCTTCATACTCATTAAATTGACTCCTTCATCCGACGCATGCGCAATAATGCGCCATTCATACGCAGGCCGATCAACTGACAGTATACGATTTAATTCAATCTTGTATCAGTTTCACCGATATAATTTCCACTCCAGTGTCTGTAGACCTATATCCATCGTTACCTTTGGCTTGTTAGAAAATCAGTTATAGCATGACTGAGTAAATGAATGCAAACATATTACCGACTAATTATTCAACTCGAAATGACCGTTAGTTGAAGGAAAAATAAATGCCATTACTTGCACACAGTTATATACCATTTAAAAAAGTAGGGGATATACCACTAGCCAATGCAAATGCATATGAGAAAAATTAATATATATCTATACAGCTGAAACATTTCCAAACGAATGGAATAAATTGTCACATTTCTCCTTGATTTCTCTTCATCTGTTTCCTCCTTGGCTTCATCATTTGCATTTTATCAATCTTGTAAATCCAATATCCCCTACTGTTTTTAAATGGTATATATGAATGCCATGATTGTGTATAGATAAACATATGTTTAGTGCAGCAGTGGTGTATTGTCCTTCAGTGTCACACAAGGCTGGAGAACAGTAGGTGCCAGCCAGTACGGTAACGACCCGCCATGTTTTGTTCAACACATTCACAAACATAAAACTGTATAACTATTCTTTATTACTAAAGTAATGCTATATTTAAAGGAAAACTGATTTGTATGGATAGTCAACTTTAGTGCAATGAGTGCGACGTTTCGGTGTAGGTACTAACACCGTTATCAAGCAAGGGATACAACAACTGAAGCAAGGAGAATATATACATAGATGTATGGTGAGTATATACAATTAACAAGGTTGATGTACATTGGATATGTGATAAGTGATTACAGCAGAGGAGGTTGATGTTCAGAGTGATTGATTGTGATTAGAGTTGAGTTTATACAATTGATGAGTTGACGTACAATGGTTGTGATTACAAGCACAAAGGGGGGAGCATGGAAGCCAGATGGACAACGGAGGTAGGGAAGGATTACTGGTGGTGGTGATTGATTAGGTGGTGATAGGCTTACGAGATGAAATAACCTTGATCTCGATACATCTATGTATATATTCTCCTTGCTTCAGTTGTTGTATCCCTTGCTTGATAACGGTGTTAGTACCTACACCGAAACGTCGCACTCATTGCAATAAAGAAGTTGACTATCCATACAAATTAGTTTCCTTCATCTTCACAACTTCTAAAATGCCTCTCAAAGGAATGCTATACCTACTTTGTGAGGCCAACTGATACGACCTGGTTGTTTATTTGATCGACTTAGCATACACATTATTAGAAAAAACACACTTTCTTTTCTCAGCGAGCAATGAATTGTTTCTGAATATCTTTATGTATTTTTGAATTTTGTATCATTATAATGCATTCATTTACATAGTTGAAAGGGCGTTTTCTTACATAATAGAATTTGGGTGTTTTGCTGCAGTACAAGCAAATTGACGACATTTAGACGAATCCATATGTGTCGTATCACTGATAAAAGTCAAATTGCTTTTCTCAAATTCATCGGCTGATTCAGTTTAGATACAAAAGAATGAGACCCCAGAAATATTATTAAAATAACCAAGCACCTTCCACCAATATCGGGTAATAAAAAGATTTTTTTTAAACTGAAGCCATCTATAGAGGGTTGTGAATAGATCAGAGAAAATTGGAAGCCGAGGTAAGTGGAAGCACAAGGCTTTCAGTTTCCTGCTATAAGACACAAAGTCTACACAGTACATGTTGGTATAGTACATTGTTGTGGCTGCACCTGTGCCAACTTTGCACGGCCTACAGCTGATGATAGGTGTTTCTCCAGCTGTGTACAGCTGCATGGCGAGAAGCAGTTGTCACGGGCACACTGTAACAGGCAGATACAAGCACATTAAGGACGATCTCTACACATTACCGGTATCTCGTACATTGTCACAGCTTTAACTTCAAAAGTCCTATTATACTAACATAAACATACACTACATTATATATATATCAATCTGATATGTAAAACTGAAAATGCATGCGCATGTGCTTATCGAGGGTTCTGTGAATGTGTAGCACAAAGTCACTAGCTATAGACATAAATGCGGTTGATCACAAGTACTTATACACATACTCCACCCAGCAGTCTTAGATTTTCTCAGGTTTTCAAGATGGAACGTGACCTTGTTTTGCTCTATGACACACGATATAACAACTTCTTTAAGTGACATCACGTTGCATCCATTGCACTAAAGAAATTGTCTGGCCATAAAAATTTTTTCTCTTAGACACCAATATTATAGTCAGTTGATTCCTACACTCGCCCGCGGCTGAAGGGATGGTGTAA
>VKKT01000924.1:106502-117028 GCA_008038995.1 Haliotis laevigata
TTGCCTCATTTTGCTTGTTTTTGAGAGGGCGACAATGCGACAACGCGACAATGTCCCTTTTATCGGATTCCATACGGAATGCTGTCTCCGTCAGGCAACACACTGCTGTTAGATCAGGCTACCACGTCAGTTGTCACATGTTTTGATGTCTATCTGCTATTAAATCAGAAATGTAATTTCAACTGCTGTGGCCACCTCTCAGTACAGGTGATGTCAACAAGTTCGCTGGCGTTAGATAGCCTATTACTGACAGCGTTAAACTCGTCCAAAACCATTTCGTTCGCATCGCTGGCAATAAGCGATAAGTATCATTAATAATCTCCCAGTAATGCCCCAAAGTCGAAAAGTAATTTTCATACACCTAAGCTACATTGCGGTGATGAAAAACTGTTTCGATCCATGATGATTTCCTCAGAGAAATGTGTGTCAGTTTCCCATCTGGATTCACGAACCTTGTCATAGAGTTATCTCTTTAATGCTGCCCGAGTATGTTCTGTTCAACAATGGGACTTGTTCTTGTTGCGTTTTGTGATATTTCATCTAAATGCAAATATCAGCTTGATAAAATGTGAGATGTGGCTTAAACTGGCTGCTGGCACATCAGCAGTACTTGGACGTAGTGTGGTCCATTTCCCTGCCTGCAACTGACAAGCCCCCTGGCCCTCAGTGACGCCCGGCGACACCTGACTGCAAACACTGTGTGAGATGGTGCTGCATGCTGCGTGTTTATTAGCCCATCAAATACAGGGAGACACTCAAAACGTCTTTTTTTCCTATTTTCCTCTCCGCCGATTGCTTCTTGTGATGCGGAGAAGACAAACGCGAGGTTTGGGGTAACCAGCGGTACGAATCTATTGAGGCTACAGCTATTACATTCCAAATTACATACTATTTAATAATAAAGAATAATAATCAAAATATAATGTTAGATTAGAAATACCATGAAAATATCAGTAAGTACTACATGACATTTAAAGTGACACTCTTAGGCCACATAGCAATAATCTCTTGTTCCTCATTACCGCCCGACCCTAATTATTTTAATACTTTTTGCACTGGTACATTTTCGTGTATATAGCCGGCAGACTTCGAAATCTGCCTAACCTTCTATTCCGGCATTCCAAGTTTTCGACTAACATTGTATAGAAAATCAGAAAAACAAATATTAAATAATACAAATATCATCCTCCTACCTACCCATTTTTTCTTTAAAAGAGTGATGAGAAACAAGTAATATACATGTATTGTATGTGGCCTTACATGTCCCTGTAATTATTTAGTAATGGAACAATGAACAATGAATTCTGTAAACTGAAATTTGAATATGTCATGCAAATCCAAATCAACGGAAATAAAGTAATGAAACCAAATACTACAATAACAATAGCATGTCTTCAAAGTTTCTTTCATATTCTATTGTACATGCTAGTATGTTTGTTTGAAGGTATACATATGCGATTGCACATCGGAATCCTAGTAGATAGGCTTACATTTCTGTTCGATTAAATGATGCCAAAGGTTGTAGAAATAGGCACAATTGAATGCGAAAAAGGAACCACCCTCGTCCGTGACTCAAAGATCTACATGCAGCAGTAGGGCAAAGTTAACATGCGTTGCGTCGTCCACCTAATTCAGAAAACAACCATTTGAAGTATTTCTTACACTGAGCACTTTCTACACTTGTCTATGAAATATATTAAGAAATATTAATTTGTTTTCTTTTAACATTTTCAATACTCCGCGATGTTTTGGCATCAAACAGTGTTCAATGCACCGAGTCACCCTCTTAACCCGATACCCCATATCTCGAAATCAACATATTTTGATAACAATGAACGCGAAAATATGGTATTTTTCCCATCCCCCCGACACGACCTATGCCAACCCCTGCATACGCGCGGAGCCCCATTTCACAGAAACACCGCCGGTGTTCCTCAAACCCCTAATTAGCACGAATCCGTTCCGGGTATTGCCGAATTCAACCGACATTTGATCGTTTTGACTCGGCTGACTTCCAAATCTGCTTGTAAATGTACAACTGATAATCTACCAACATGCTAATTTCACTTGTCACGTAGCTGTCAAATGTCGCTTTAGATGACAGGTGATAAGTGATCCGTACTCATCATGAGCGGCTACAGCTGATCCCATCAGCCCGGCCCCCCGTGACTCGGCCAATGGGCACTGATTCAAGGTGGAGGGGATCTCACGTAGAGCGACTTCAGATTATAATCTTTCCCTCACTCTGGCCAGCGTAAATTGAATTTCATAACATTGAAACCGGTGTATGCTCTGTCGCTTCTACACATGTCCGCCGCACGTAAAATCCATGGGGTAGTTACGAAGGGGTAAAACCGCCTGTAATCTGTGATTAAATCACCTTTGCTTCAGATGGGACTACTAAGCGTAGGAGGGACTATTCAGGTGTTTTGCAGCAACCTACAACATACGACAATGCTACACATAGTTTAGTATTTATTCTTATAAACTCAAAAATATAATTTTATCGTTGACTGAAATGTTTAGTTTTTATTTAGTAGGTTAATATATCAGTTTGTTACAGTATACAAGGTACATTCTTCAATATTACTAACATCGTTATGAGCGCTTGCGATAAACTCACTCACTCACTCATTCCAATACTGCCATTAGAATAATGCGACAAATACATTTTCATGATCATAAAATATCCCTGCCAAAACTGAGTACGATTTGGACTGTATATTAAGCATGTGTGTATGTGTTTTATGTGTTCATTAAGCATGTGTGTATGTGTTTTATGTGTTCATTAAGCATGTGTCTATGTGTTTTTATGTGTTCATTAAGCATGTGTGTATGTGTTTTATGTGTTCATTAAGCATGTGTCTATGTGTTTTTATGTGTTCATTAAGCATGTGTCTATGTGTTTTATGTGTTCATTAAGCATGTGAGTATGTGTTTTATGTGTTCATTAAGCATGTGTGTATGTGTTTTATGTGTTCATTAAGCATGTGTGTATGTGTTTTAAGTGTTCATTAAGCATGTGTGTATTTGTTTTATGTGTTTATTAAGCATGTGTGTATGTGTTTTAGGTGTTTATTAAGCATGTGTGTATGTGTTTTATGTGTTCATTAAGCATGTGTGTATGTGTTTTTATGCGTTCATGTCCATCAGTGTGTGGCTGTTGCTGAGGCTACTGCAGTCACGTGAAGGGCACTACAAAACTCTGAATCAATACTTGATAGTCATGATACAGGCGGAATCATACATTCGAGTTTCTTCTTTTAGCAGACATTTCCTGTGGTTGTGGAGAGGGTTTTGTCACTTTTCTCTCTGAACAACTGGAGAAATTGACACTGTACAGCTGCATGTAAGGTTTCTTCTAACATGTGTAGCAAGAAAATATGCCTTGAATATTACGAATATGCCTTGTTGAGGTCTGTGCTGGAATTGCGGGTTCTACGTATACTTTCACAGTCCAATACAAGGAATAATAAAGTAACTCACAAACACAGAATATACACTAGACTAACGCTTAGTCTCTGAATATATATAATTTTGATAGTAACAAACAAACCCATATAAATTGAAAAGGGGCCCTAGGGAGACCAGAGATTCAGAACCTGAGGAAATCTAGACTTGCTTCATTTAGGGCTTTATCATTACAGTGAGGGCTTGGCAGTAGGGAGAATAATGTGGTTCAGGGACTAAGTATACACAAAATCTGTTTCCGTTTCAATTAGACAAGTTCAGTTCTAGTGTTACTGAAATCACAAATTTGGAGTGGATCTCGGAACCCTACTCATTCAAGGTGTAAGGTGTAGACTTTGCAGGTGTATTTTTCAATCAATGTAATCATTCCAATTCTCTGTTTTACTAAGATCAAGTTGGACATGCATTTGAAAGAATTTAATTAATGCCACTTTCTCATGGAGTCCACCTGCAGATATTTGCATATTTATATCGTCAGCAACACGTGATTAGGCACACCGGAATATGAAACACGTGATTGGTTAATTGTCTGTGAAACCAGAAACCGTCATCAATGAAGCTAGCATACTATTACAGTAAAATTGAGTAATGAAAAGTGTCAGCTGTGGTAACGGAGATACCGATGACATATAATTTGCGGTAATTTATAATTACAATCACACGACAGTAATCTAAACGTGATCCCGCAGTCACTGGTTGCCCGTTACATCCCCTATGAGCATGGCGCGGCAGTCGGAACGCTGTAATTGAACTGAGCGCCCACCACAATGTGCATCCAGTCAATGGCCCCACATATTAGACGTGCCATTTGTTTTGTTAGTATTATCTGTACAGTACAATAACGATTACATTACCATTGAATAAAGTCAAACCAAAGTACAAAACCCCGTTTATTTCTCGATGAGCGATAACTTTGAAACAATGAATGGCCTTATACCATGATATCGGCAACAAGCCCCTAGCATATAGGGGCTGCGTGGTTTCGCTTATTTCCAGAAGCTTTTAACATGCTCTCTCAATTTAAAATGACATATTAGATGTAATTTATATGTCGATTAAAGTTGAATCAACTTTGTGTTTGTCTCAAAGGCAACCGTTTCACGGTTAAGTTGATAAAGATGATATAAATTACTTCAGTCGATGGAAATGGATGTGGTTATAAGCGTGGACACATAAAGGAGACGCGTTCAACTGAGGTGATAAAGCAGGTGGTTGTCTCGTTGAAAATCGTTACATATTTTACCCCGTTATTGAAAATATTATGTCAGTTCAGCACTAATGCGCGTATGGTCACTGGATACGTCATTGTATCCTATGATCAAATGAGACCGTGAGCGAATCGAATCCAGGACAAAATCCACCCCAAAATTGCAACCTAGGACAAAATCCACCCCATTAAATAATGTGACATGTGGAGAAACCTTTAATGTTTGAAACAACATCTAGGAACAACGCCCAATTAGGAAAACGTAAATGCTATCAAAACAATGCTTGCAATGGTAGAGAAAAACAACTTGATCAAAGATCAGGACACATTAAAACTTTTAACAATAGCAATTTGAGAAGGGTGGATTTTGTCCATGCTTTTTTGTTAAGAAGAGGTGGATTTTGTCCGGGGTGGCAATTTTGGGGTGTATTTTGTCCGTGTGGATTTTGTCCGGACACCGAGCGAATCATGACTGCAACACATTCAAGTTTGGCCTGGTCACCACAAATGGTCTGGATAGACTGATACCTGTATTTACCAATTGTGAGTGGCGTTTGATAATCAATGGAAATGACCTCTCTCCCCATATACATTGTCGTGTGCAAAGGGAATGTCTGTTGATCTGGTTGACCATTCAAATCACCCGTCACTGTATCCCAGCGACAGACTCCGTGTTCTTGACCACAGTCTTGACCACAAGCATGACATGCATTTGTTTGTGATTTCAATCAGTAACGCCGCCTTGTACCCATACCATACATATTTCAGCATTGACAAATCACGGCGGTGTGTCACACAATCCGGCACTATGTCCACACCAACTGGACCCAGTCCATTTGTAGCAGCAGTGTGTTGATAACAAAGTGTGTTGGCGATGGAGTGATAGCGGCGTTTAGTGCCAGTTTGTCGCCCATCAGACACTACTCGTGTGCAGAAAGTCAGCTGTACAGCAGATAAGGGGACAAAACATCACTTTGTGTCAGTCGGGCACTGCCCCGGGGCTGGTAGTTAGGGTCCTAGGGACGGTCGGCTGATGGCAGGGTGGGCGAAGAGGGGCGTGTAGGGTTATTAGGTTCATGTTCAGTGAGGTGAGTGAGTGGATTGTGTTTAATGCCCCTCTGACGACCTGAGAGAAGCAGCTGAGGAGAGGAGGTGAGAGGTATTCTAGGTTTCAGATTCAGAAGTTTATTGTCATACCATATAAAGAAACAGTGAAATACACCACATGTCATGAACAGGAACTGACACAAACTTACAGTTAAATAATAGATATTCAAGAAGTATAAGATTATTTTATTAATGTGTAACATTTTACTTTTACCATATGTATAAATATGATATATAATAAAATAGGTAAAACAAAGAAAGACATGTCACATAGAGCTTACGACACACAAATGTACATAAAAATACCAAATACTGTTAAGATGTGTTTGACGTATACATAGTGTAGATTCGGGAGAGATGAAAAACAATAAATACATCAAGGTATGTCAATCATCAGGTGTGTCAGAGAGATAGTGGTGGGCTTTGACAGTGAGGATATTTTCAAATTCAACGCATGAGTGACGTGAATCTGGTCCTGTAAATCCTTGGCTCGACTTTGCATGTGTTTGTGATGGGTGAACTCGCTGGAGAAGGACACGGGTATATACAATATAGTACAATACAATGTCAGTACTTTCAGAAGTATTGGACAAGTGTAGTGTCGTCATGTGACCATAGTACCGAATGTACCTTGACAGTACAGCTCCTGATCTCAAACGATACACCGAGGGTATCTGTACGGGGTGCCTCTGTACTGTAAATATAACAGGTCAACGCCAGATAAATAGAGAAACTCACCCAAGTGTCAGCTGATATCAATTATACCAACACGAGTTGATAAAGTTCTATTTTATCAACGAGTGTTTATATATTTGACACCAGGTGGCCCATGAAGGTCCGGGTTAGAATATTGATCTTCAGTAACCCATGCTTGTCGTAAGAGGCGAGTAACGGGATCGGGTGGTCAGGCTCGCTGACTTGGTCGAAACATGTCATCCATCGATGCTCATGATGTTGATCATTGGATTGTCTGGTCCAGACTCGATTATTTACAGACCGCCGCCATGTAGCTGGAATATTGCTGAGTGCGGCGTAAAACTAAACTCACTCACTCAGAAGACACGAGGGTGAGATTCTATTTATCATTAAAAATCAATGAAAATTGTATATTTCTGAACACGGTACTACCATTAGACTTGCAGTGCAGCGATGTCATAGCATTATGACGTCATTAAGTTCATAGCATTGTCAGGGCATTGTGCAAAATCTACTGTCAAAACGATATCTCCTAGGAGATATCGTTTGATCTCACACAGCAATACCTCCAGTAGAACACAGTTTTGGGTGATAAATCTCAGTCTCGGTTATCCACTACTACACAGATTCAAAAAACAGCCGTTAAAATATATGGACGAATCACTGATAATCAGGGGTGACACCAGGTGTTCCAGGAAAGGGTGAGCATGACCTACTCTGGATACCCAACAATCAATGTACATAACAAAGTGTACGCACATTACGGGGGAAATGTCAGTGTTTATGAACAAGTGATTTTATTGTTTGCGTCAAGAAGGGCATATCGGCTACCCGCTGGTGTTATGGCAATAACGTATGTTATATAGAAGTATGGAACGCACGAAGACTTTGCTGAGAAGACATGTACTCTGATTGCACGAAATATATGTCACAATTTGATCGAATGTAAGGCGGTAACAAATATAAGTTAAACATTACTACTGGTACACACATACTTATAATCTTGATGAATATTCATAAATACGCTGCAACAAAGTACTCCTGTTGTATCGTACATATATCAGTCCATATACACGTCCACGTGCAGGACGTGCGTACATTTCATTATTTCGTTTAAGCATGAATGACTTTTTAAACTCATATCGTTATTCATGATTTTTTTCTGCCGGATTTGCCTTATCACAAGAATAATCTATAATCCGACAAAGTGCTATCTAAAGCACGCTCATAAAATATGATCCATCTCCAGTTTCTATAGAAATATGAATTCAGGGGACAGAACGACCGGGGACAGCTAACTGCATATTCTCACCTGTTCCACAGACACCAAGCCGATGTTTCAGATTCCACGCACCTTGCGGTCTTCACGTGTTATTTATATCAAAATTCATTTGCACGCTTTTTTGCCGCCTCAGCTGCTCTTTTGGTGTTTGTACGGTATACCTACGTCCGGGTATTGTCTGATGCGATATATTACCTTTCTCCGCGCGGCCGTTCCATTGACATCAGCATCGCGTGTCGCACATTATCATGGTCTATATAGCGAGTAGAAAGGGTGGTTCGGCGGTCTTTACACACAAGAGACGGATTATAACGCGTCAACTGTTCAGTTGATAAGCGCGTGTTGGACATTATTAGCTTTCTGTTATTGAATTTGTGCCGTATTTTGCTTAACACCTTTGTATCTCAGACACGCGACCAGAATCCACATGTTTTTAACGTTTCGTTAACCTCAATGAATGGCTGGATATTCGTAAAGATTTTTGACTTATTACTTTCTCTTGAGATGAAAAGATCGGGTCAAAAGGGCGCTGAGGAACGTCCACTTGGAGCATGACGAGGTCGGGGAGGAGGTTGCAGGACATGATTGACTGTACTCAGAATGGAATGTTCTCTGTAGCATTTTGACATTTCGGACTGGGAGCAGTGGGTAGAATTGGACATAAATATTTGAAGACTGAATAGATGTTACTCCCACACTCCGTAATGTCGTACATCAAAAGAAATATTACTGGATACTGTTGTATACAATTTTTGAAATATATTATAATGAAATTAAAGAAGAAAATAATTCTTGTAGACACGAAAAAATCACAACCCAACCAGTATAAAAGGTGATAAAGGATGTGAAGGTAATTATATTCCTTAAATTCGAACAGCGTTTGCTCGGAAACAAAGAGTAGAGGTTTCTTATCGATACAAGTTGTTGTAGTGAAAAGGAAACTTTTGAATGATTCGAATTAATGTCGACAATAGCCTCCAACCTAAGTCTTCTTTTAACTAATTTCAAACCAGGTGCAACCGAGACCCTCTTTCTGCGAAGATTTCAAAGAGTCTCAAATGACTCTTGTAACAAACTCTTAGTATTGACCTGCTGAAGTTTTATGGACGACACGTGAAGGTGATGTATAGAGAATCTCACCCAAGTGTCTACT
Organism: Haliotis laevigata; assembly: GCA_008038995.1. Classification (NCBI taxonomy): domain Eukaryota; kingdom Metazoa; phylum Mollusca; class Gastropoda; order Lepetellida; family Haliotidae; genus Haliotis; species Haliotis laevigata. The sequence goes on from VKKT01000924.1 coordinate 115,419, forward strand.
GATATCAACAATAGTTGATAAAGTTACAAATATTCGAGGTTTGCACAATATATCCAGTGGGACACAGTTTTGGATGATAAATACATCTGATGCATCACTGACCAAAATTATTTCTGATGCTATTCCATATTTAGGCATTGACCGCACAACTCCCTTGTTATTGTTCAGGTGAACACGTGGCTGCCTTTGCATGCATTTTTACGGGTGGATCGGGAGAGGCATGGTGAGGTCTCCCTGTCCTTTTCGCGAGCCACTTCCTGAGGATTTGATAATGCTCTATGCACACATAACTGTTATATAGCAGAATCGTACAGGGGCTTCTGTTTTAGCTGAGATTACTTAGATCTATGGAAACTGGTATGTCACTTTTAGTAATTGTAAAACCTGTAATAGTGTCTATGTATATTGAATGACGTGTGTAGAATATATTAGAGATATTTTAAGAAATATTTGTAGAGCTATTGTCCAAGGAACATGTGCACGTGATTGCTGAAAAGGATATAGGTCCCTCCAAAAAGTGGCCTTTGATGTTTTGTACATGTATGTTTATTGATTTGGTAATCTAAACGCCAAAACTAGCATCCACGCTGAGTATTCATTCAACAGCATTCACCTTTACATTACATGGTAATACATGCAGTATAACCTGCGCACAGTACTGTCAACAGTCGGAACGTTTAATGTCGCACTGTTCGTCTCAAAGTCCTTCTTTGTGGTCCTTGTTGCGAACAGGCCGAACTTTTGTTCTCATTTCATGGGTGATAAAAAACCTAACCCTTATGGTGGACAGGTAATTGTATCCAAATTATGCTGCCCCTATTTCTCGCCCGGAGATGCTAGTTGGTCCGTTGTGTGCAGTAAATACTTGCGTCACTGTAAAACCACATTAAACAGCTCATACATGAATATCATCCTCTTCATCATTACATACCTCACCATCCACGTGCGGAACGAGCACGTGCGAAAAAAGCTCATTTCATAGAGAGGTCACGTGATACGCCCTCTGTAACAAGTTGAAAGGGCACCGCATCTCACTTCTATGTACGCGAAGGACAACCGTGAGAGAAAACGACATGCTTTGTTATCCGTTTGACAGATGGAAAAATGGATTCAAGAAGGGTCTCGACGATTGTTTAGCTGTATTGTTATTGACAAGGAAGGCTGACGTCACGTTAATGATGTCACTGTCGCTGATTTCTTATAGTGTATTTTATGTAGTCATAATCCAGTGAATTCTTTTTACAGCTGTAATTTATGATTTTGGGCTTATGCAGCTCCCAGTTTGTAGATCCATTCCTTCCTTGTGGTCAAGTCGGGAGTGCTGGCCAGTCTCAGATCGGTCCTGCCTTGTCCTTAAGCAATCGCTTCTCCAGCTGACGACTCGCGGCAAGGTTCGATTCTCCATATCGTTAAAGGTCACATGCAACCAGAAAATCAAACATAATTAAAACACAATTATCACTTATTCATGACATCTAATATACATTGCTGATTATGAAAAAACATATAAACACAATTAAAGTGCAACATTTTGTACTTCGGTTTACTTCCCTCGAAACGAAGCAGCCGGGATACCGAACCCAGTCAGAGCGTGTGGGTGTGCACTCATG
>VKKT01000924.1:145861-172431 GCA_008038995.1 Haliotis laevigata
ACAGATGTGTACATACATGGACATGTTTTGTGTTTCTAATTATCTGTATACTGTTGAACAGACGTACATGGACATGTTTGTGTTTCGATTTATCTGTACTTTTTAACAGACGTACATGTACATGTTTTGTGATTCTATTTATCTGTATACTGTTTAACAGACGTACATGTACATGTTTTGTGATTCTATTTATCTGTATACTGTTTAACAGATGTACATGGACATGTTTTGTGATTTGATTTATCTGTACTGTTTAACAGATGTGTACATACATGGACATGTTGTGTGTTTCTATTTATCTGTTTACTGTTTAACAGATGTACATGGACATGTTTTATGGTTTTATTTATCTGTACTGTTTAACAGATGTGTACATACATGGACATGTTTTGTGTTTCTATTTATATGTATACTGTTTAACAGATGTACATGGACATGTTTTGCGTTTCTATTTATCTGTATTGTTTAACAGATGTACATGGACATGTTTTGTGATTCTATTTATCTGTATACTGTTTAACAGATGTACATGTACATGTTTTGTGTTTCTATTGATCTGTATTGTTTAACAGACGTACATGGACATGTTTTGTGTTTCTATTTATCTGTACTGTTGAACAGATGTACATGGACATATTTTGTGTCTCTATTTATCTGTACTGTTTAACAGATGTGTACATCCATAGACATGTTTTGTGTTTCTATTTATCTGTATACTGTTTAACAGACGTACATGGACATGTTTTGTGATTATATTCATCTGTACTGTTTAACAGATGTACATGTACATGTTTTGTGTTTCCAATTATCTATACTGTTTAAAAGATGTGGGAATTTCGTAATATATGGATCATTATAGTTGTATACAGTGGTATGCAAGTGAATATCCATGTTCATCCTCGATAGGATAGAAATATGTTATAAAACCTTGACACCAGGTAGGTTCGCATCTCGCCTACTTCAGTGGAAATCTTGCCAACGAATTTCAACATTTCGTCATATTTACAACAAACTGTTCAGTGTATGCATGTTTATCCAAAATTTCGATAATATGAAATGTTGGGGAAATAGATGAATTGTTTCTAGAACGCCAACTTTGGAAACAAACACGCTGATCAGTTGAATCTTCCATATATACAGATGGAAATCTAGAAACATCAAACTTTCATGAAGAAATATAAGAGATCAAAATGAAAACTTCGCACATACGAACGGACAGACGGACGGATACACGGACAAGCTAGGGACATCCATCTTGCCGGGAGAGAGTATCAGATTACAACTTTAATATTGATATGCAGATTAGCTATAAAGGTCCATGTTACATGTAATATGTTACGAATTTGAAGACAATGGATGAACTTCTCCCCACGTGTTTAATGTCCGTCCAAATAATTCCACGACGTCAAGATTCAGTGAACATGGCTAATTAGAGGAGTTAAAAGTCACATGAAATATGCATGGCTAAGTTGAGGAGAGAAAGAAACTGATGGGGATTTCACATGACAGACAGGTGCGTATTCTCACATTGATATTTCACATTACCGTACTTCGCATACAATACGACCCGCCTCGCAACTGGTGCTCCACTCATTGTCTCTACTATTAATGTACTTATATACTGTGCGTGCACTGGGAGATTTAATTTCGTACAACTTACCTGAATTTATCAAGTAACTTGAATGATAAATAATTTTTTGTCATACTGTCATCGGTTTAAAGACTGATTTCAAAAAGTCTCTTAAATATTCGCTAATCACATTTATCATTATTTTTTTCTGCATCAAGTGATAAATAGACAGGTCACACCTTTAATCTCCTTTTCAACTACAGACTACAGTTTGGAGAAACGTTAAAAAGGATTACAAAGAATGAAATATTTAAACAGGGCAATTGCATTGTTGAAATATGCATAGGTTGAATGTAAAGCAGTCTCCTCTTTGTTTGGACTGTAGTGTTGTCACGCGACTGTTGTTGACAAAGTTGCAAAGCTCAGAAAGAACTGTTTGTTTAATATTTCAACACGCATTTAAATGTATTGCTACCACCAGGGCGAAGGGAAATGTACAATAATAATTCATGTTAATTGTCGTATTGAAAGAGGTCGGATGTAAAGACATGTTTGGGTCACAACGTGCATCGTCGTTAGATTGAAAGGAACATACACATGGGTTAATGAGATATCTGGAGTAATTGTAACGTAAACAAATAAGAAATTCAAATTATGTTCAATATCCAAAGAAACACGAATATCCGATTTGACATATACATTTTCCAGCAAAATCATCACCGCTGGATACTAAAGTCACAATTTAATAGGGTTAGTTGCATTGATTTTCATCACTTGAAAGATTATCATAAAGTTATGATATGCATCGAGCCTTGAGCTCTGACATCCGGAAAACAAGAACAGGTTAGGTGTAATTATAAATGACAACACTTAACGTCACCAAAAAACTAATATCAAACACTTGAACAAACTCTCCACGCCACTTCTTCCAATCGACATGAAACACACATATTGACCACAGAGGGTTGTGTTTCAATCAGCCCTGCAAACACATAACCCGCCGAGATATTTGTCTACACCCTCCACCCTCCTCTCGCAATCATAATACCGGCCCACTCATACGAGGTGTGGCGGCACCCGCTCGGCCAGTCTCAGGTGAAAGTCTGAAGGATTCGTGTGTTGAGATTCGCAGCGCCCGTCTATAACAAAGCTTTGCGATGTTGTTCATTTCCTAAAGTTGGCAATTGCCACGGGCCCCAATCAGCTCGTCCACAATTCACGCGCACACGTGCTGTTGTATTAATTGACTTTGTCTTCCCTCGCGGCTGGCGCTTCTTCAATTCTATCGTTTTGTCTGTGACATTTTAATTTGTTTGGGTACCATGATGATTTTTGGGTTCACCTACTACGAGATTTGGTGGTGAGTTCATTAGACCAGCCAACTCATTAACAATAGCCGACCAACTAAACCAGAATATGTGACAAGTTATATTGCAGAGGGCAGATTATTTAAGGGTTTTGTTTTAATCCCTTAAACAGATTTGTGCATTTTAGTTTTGATCTAATAACTACTTGGTGAAATATTTGTATATTAGTTTTAGTGTAGTAGTAGCAGTAATAATAATAACATAAATCCCATAATATACAAGTGAGTTAGTTTTCTAGAGTTATACCACTCTTGGACGATAAGTCAAAGTTAACTGTTCTTTGATTTTGATCAGAAATATTATTCTGCATATATATCGTGTTTCATCTAACTAACATCTAACTAAAAATACGGTTGTTACAAAAGAGTTATTTTTCTTAACAAAATAATGTTTCGAGACAAAGCAACGTCTCTGGAGGGATTTTTGTGCAAGTAATCTAAATATGACGTATCTATTTGCACTGCCATTTATATAAAATGTAATAATTTTGATTCATGAAATTATTGTTCAAAGAAACAAACCAGAACGTAATGACCTTTCTTTAATCTTCAAGGTAAACTATTTCAAATCATCAAAGCTTCAATCGGTTTTAACATAGTGTTTTACCTCCCCTTTAAGAGATGGTTTGACAGATACTTCGACAAGAAGAAAACTTACTAATTACAATTATAACCCTTCCAACACTGCACTATGAGTGGGCCTAACGTTTAAAATAGGACGCTATTACATTGGTCTATGGGGAAAAAGTCTTCAAAGCATTGACCTAAGCTACGCTATTGACATCGAGGACGCCATTAGCAGTCATTACTTTGATTCCAGCATTAAAATACTAATTCACATTTGACAATATGCCTTTGATCTTATATTTCGCGGAGACGGAAAATACACTGTTCGCTTTCTGGAGGAATTTTCTGCACTGTCGTCACAGCCTTTGTTTAACAAAAAGTGAGTTTGTTTATCGAAGAGTGATTCACTCGGACTAAATCCCCCAAAGGTGGGCGCTAAGCTGATACACGCTCGGTCCTTTGAGAATCGCTACCCAAATTCATAAAAAAGTAAAATCAATTAAGAATTTTCCTACAATTGTAACTCAATTAATACGACCAAACATCTTCCTCGCGGGTACAGATAATACAAGACTTAACCTCGCCAAAACGACGTCAAAATTGAATAAAAAATCAAACCGAGTATCTTGCCCTGGATTTACCTAGTATTTGATCGGATTTAGTATCTTGAATGTGTTTGGAACTCGGAACAAAACGCCGTGTCTCACAAAATGAAGGCTGATTAAGAGGGACTTTTGCTCGCCCCTAGTTATTTCTATGTTAATGAGCAGATGAGTTACCGGGTTCGCCAACCCGCCTTCTTGTCGAGAGAGGCTGCGAGGAGAGAGGCAAGTACTACACGGCGGAAATCATCCAATAGGATCTACACCTCACAGGTGAATAACAAATGACACGTGCCCATTAAACGTCGGGCGAGTCCATTTCGGATAAAGGGAATTTGCGGCATCTTCTTTTCGTTCAAACTTGCGAGTTTTCGCGTTTGCTTTATCTAAAAATCTTTTCAGTTTCGTTAGTAATTTATAATTAATAAGCTGGTTTTGTTAAATAACTAAAACACAGAATATGTCAATTTAAAAATTGTCAAACTTATTTGTTTATATTAGTTAATGAAAATATTTTAAGAAATCAAATTTATGTTCAACTGGGTTGAAATATATGAATAACAGCAGCCATAGAAAACATTACAGCCACCCAGTCGAGCATGAATCAGGCAGGTGAAGTTACCCTACAACCCTCCATGGTTAACAATAGACTCGCTCATCAAATAGCATCCTTTGTAGCAGATTCTGATTCAAGTAGCGGGGCTATAACAAGCCACGACTAATTTGATGTCAGCTGATCTCACGGTAGCTCTCACAACAGCTTGTTCATTTCGTCCTCAGACACAGTCGAGACACCCGAGGCACAATTGAAAACGCCCCGTAAAATTGAGAACACCCGTTTTCGACAAGTGTACCGGATAACATGGACCTGAGCGATCCCAGTCGACACCACGGAAGTAAGTTTATGTAAATGTTCATTAGAATTATTGTCTCTTATTCCAAAATTTGACACTGCCATTTTTAAACAAAAAATCTCTCAGGCAAACATTTATTTCGTCATTTTGATAACAGTTTGAAACGAAAATCTATATCTGGTGCATTTGACTCGTATATATATTTTTTATTCATTGAAATCCTTGCCTAAATAACTTCCGATTTCGTGGTAGTAATTTGACATGCATTCACTTAAGTTTTACACGATATAAAAGTCGTAATTGTTATATATGAAAGTAAACAGAACCGGTATTTATAATTATTCAGTGACATTTGTAACATATTGCATCAGTAGTTTTCTAAAATGTCTAGAACTACAACTTTCGCTTCTATTCTTGGCGGCGCAAAATATGCAATATAATTTTTATCCGTTCATGCTGCGTATTTCGCGGAGTTTTGTCATCTCCATTTTGTTCCGACACTGATCTATATTTCGTTAAGCACATTTGAGTTAGCTTCACAAATCAAGTATAAAGGTACCGACTTGAAATACGGAAGTCACACAAAGTAGAAAATAAGCACAAATATTTTCCTGTATGTAGTTAGACATATATGTGAAATCTTGTCACAAGTATTTCTTCATGTTTGACAACTCCAAAATTATTTCAAAATATTGAAATATTAGAATTTGTAATAACAAACGCGGTAAATCGTAACTCAACACAACTTCGTAATAGGACTGCTTAAGAACTACGATATTTTGATAGTACACATATTCAAACATGACGGCAAACAATTCAGAATGATTTATACTTATCTCAAGCTTGAGATTTGTTGGTTGTCACTCCAAACGTACATGAACATACGAGAAAACATTTTGCATTCTCGTATATTATTAGTAAAATGTATTCAAACAAATATATCACTCCTGTTCAGATTCTGAAAATGTTCAATGTTGATGTACCAGGAATTGTAAGCAACAGTAACAGGAACTGTTAAAGTTTATATAAGAATGTCACATTAATCACAAATTTACGAATATATTTGAATACGAAATTTTAACTAATGCTGTTGATATAATACACCTTAAGTGTGATGAGAAACAAGGCAGTGTTAGTATCACGTCACTTGTATACTGAACCAAGGAGTGTTACAGCGTAGAATTAGGAGCTAACCCACTATGATGTAATTTACAATATTCCGGACTTTAAAATATGTTATTTTCCTCAACACCTGATTAGGGTAACCGGATCTTATCTGAAACAACTTTTTATCATATCAGCAACGGAAAACATAATACGACAATCGAAGTCGACTTGACCTTTTAAGTTGATCAAATTACGGAAAATATGTTGTTTCACCATGCATACAATGTCATAGATACAGATATGTTGAAGAAAGAGAGACAACAATTATTGTTGGATGAAGACAGAACGTCCATGTGCATCTGATGCTTGATGTGATAACGTATGCAGGGAGACTATTCACGCCTATGATGCCTGGTAGTTTTAGTCATACGCGGTTTTCAAACAGTAAAACTTCGTTGATTGTTTAATGACTTTTCATGGCAGAAGTATAGATTCCTTGAATATTTAAATATGGATCCAGTTGTGATGTTAACATCAGGGTTGGGTGCACTTTATGTATTTTCTTTTGTTTATGGTGTTTATGTGGACTCAATTAATGTTTGGTATGGAAGTGTGATTGTACGTATGTCTGAGTGGAGTGAGGCCTTTAAAGCACAGACTGTTATTCCAACAATAACAATATATTCTTAGAACAAATAGAGTTTACAAATCGATAGCGTTTACATATATTAATAGATGGTTGTTATAACATGTTATAATATACAGATATATCGAAATGGTTTATTGACACATCGTTGATAGAAATTAATACTTTCCACTTTTATTATTAATTACTATCGATTTATTCAGATTCACTGCAATTACACCAAATTGACGTTTTCCCACTACTAATCAAAGGAAACGTTGTCAGACGGTTCTGTACATGGTTTGCCGGGGCTGTGATGTTGAACCAGGAAGAATAAAGTAATAGATATATACATGTATGTATACAATCGGTTGTTTTAGGCATGGATTGTGTGAAAACACAAGCATCAAACAACGTTAAACCCACTATTCTGGAAGGTTTCGTCATCTGAACCGTAATATAAATATGATGAAATTGTATTTATATATTAGCTTAGTTTTTGGTAATTTGGAATTAATCCAAATGTTTTAGATATATGTCCTTTGTAAGTATTTTTGTTTAGGCACTATCATGACAGACAACAATTTATGAAATGTCTTTTTGGTGTGACGAATTAATAAGTGATTTATTGTGACAATTAAAAAGAGCTAAATCTTCCAAACCTGACCAATACCACGGGACTAACCGCACGATCTCGAGGTTCCTACAACTAACCGCTGTGTCTCTCTATAATTGCCCATTAAGACAAGATACCACATTGTCAGGTTATCTAGCCATCTGCATATCGCAGATTAACAGTTTCCTCGCATATGTGGCGACAGGTCATTCTACTGAATGGGCAGCAAACTGCTAACAGCCCCTAACAAAGAGAAATGATATAAAGGTTGATTATCATTGATAGGAATATGGTTTGGGGATATGGTAGTATTGTTTGGCGACGTGACGCCAACCTGCTTTATATCAGTTGAAACTTGGCTTGAAGATGGAATCTGTCACTAATTGAGTCCCATATTGAAGGGTTTCGTCACACCGCCGGTTGGGAAAATGCCTAGAGTTAGAACGAAAATGATAAGGCATTTAATCAAAAGTCGAAATCGAGGCAATATGAAACCGTACAGTATTATCAGATAAGTATTGGGATATATTAATGTGAAGAGATGGGATTGCTGACATCATGCCGTCCGGTTTAGCATCATCATTAGAGATAGGACCGTTAAATAGGTGATAACACAGAATGCTAATTTATAATACGTAAAACAGCTGTTAACAAAATCCTGATTAAAACCTTTTAGTGATCTCTCATGAACAGAATAGCTTCATATATTTATATTATATTTCTCAGTAAAAAATAAGTGTGTGCCCAAACAACAAAGGCACGTGTTTAGAGCTGGGGGAATAACGATCAAACAAAATTGCATAATAGAAACTTGTGTTGACTGTTAATCTTTAATCGCTATCGATTTTTAACATATTGTATGTCAAATTAACAATAGTTTTATTGCAGCAAAATGTGTTGTCATAGATATGGTGTTTCGTATAAATAACGCATTGTGACAAGTTGACATTCGGCTTCTAAAGGGAACTGTAACATAATACCGTGGTATAGATATTCTAACATTTTAGTGATCCTCTTTCAATGACGTGACGGATTATAATTATCGGAATAAGTTCACCTAGATCTATTCAGTTCTCTTGTAACCTTCTCAGTTCTCCATTGTGAGGAGCAGGAGGGTGATTCGACAGTGACTGTTGGGTTTGTCGATCAGTCATTAGTTTGTCGGATTACTTACTGACGGCCTTCGTGTTACTAGAATATTTCTGACATTTGCTGAAACACTTTCTTCTTGTTCCCTTTTTGTGGGCAAAAAATAATAACAACTGCTCATTAGAGAAATCGCAGGCATACTGAAGTTTCATTTAAACTTAAATTTCATTCTCAACGTAAATGTATCAAAATTTGTCTATCTACATACTGTATACTGGTTACCGTATTATGCACTACAATGTGTCACCTACAGAGTGTCATGTATTAAAGTGTGTCGCCTTCAAAATCATGCACTACAGTGTGTCGCTAACAAAATCATGCACTACAATGTGTCACCTACAGAGTGTCATGTATTAAAGTGTGTCGCCTTCAAAGTCATGCACTACAGTGTGTCGCCAACAAAATCATGCACTACAGGGTGTCACCTTCAGAATCATGCACTACAGTGTCACCTACTAAATCACGCACTCCAGTGTGCCACCTACAAAATCATGCACTGCAGTGCGTCACCTTCAAAATCATGCACTACAGGGTATCACCTTCAGATTCGTACACTACAGTGTCACCTACTAAATCACGCACTCCAGTGTGCCACCTACAAAATCATGCACTACAGTGTGCCACCTACAAAATCATGCACTGCAGTGCGTCACCTTCAAAATCATGCACTACGGGGTGTCACCTTCAAAATCATGCACTACAGTGTGTCACCTACAAAATCATGCACAACAGGGTGTCACCCTCAGAATCATGCACTACAGTGTCACCTACTAAATCACGCACTGCATCGTGCCACCTACAAAATCATGCACTCCAGTGTGCCACCTACAAAATCATGCACTGCAGTATGCCACCTACAAAATCATGCACTGCAGTGCGTCACCTTCAAAATCATGCACTATGGGGTGTCACCTTCAAAATCATGCACTACAGGATGTCACCTTCAAAATCATGCACTACGGGGTGTCACCTTCAAAATCATGCACTACAGGTAGTCACCTTCAAAATCGTGCACTACAGTGTGTCACCTACAAAATCATGCACAACAGGGTGTCACCCTCAAAATCATGCACAACATTGTCACTTACTAAGTCATACACTACAAAATCACGCACTACAATGTGTCAGCCCCAAAACCATGCACTAGTGTCATCTACTAAATCATGCACTACAATGTGTCACCCTCAAAATCATGCACTACATTGACACTTAATCATGAACTACAGTGTGTCGCCAACAAATCATGCACTACAGTGTGTCAACCTCAAAACCATGTACAACAGTGTCACCTTCAAAATAATGCACTGCAGTGTGTCACCTTCAAAATCATGCACTACAGTGTGTCACCTTCAAAATCATGCACTACATTATCACTTACTAAGTCATACACTACAGTGTGTCGCGTACAAAATCACACACTACAGCGTGTCAACCTCAAAACCGTGCACTAGTGTCATCTACTAAATCATGCACTACAATGTGTCACCCTCAAAATCATGCACTACATTGTCACTAAATCATGAACTACAGTGTGTCGCCAACAAAATCATGCACTACAGTGTTTCAACCTCAAAACCATGCACTACTGTGTCACCTTCAAAATCATGCACTGCAGTGTGTCACTTAAAATATCATGCACTACAGGGTGTCACCTTCAAAATCATGCACTATAGTGTAACCTACAAAGTCATTCATTTCAATGTCACCTACAGAATGCACTACCAAGTTTCAACTCTTGGGGTACGAAGACCCATGTGTTTGTAATGATCAAATTCTCAGAGGTTGGTCCTTGCGACATGAGGTGTTTGCCGTTTAACGCCGCACATAGCAATATTCAAAGAAATTTTGTTTGTTTATATTTGAACAATATAGGTCAATAATGGCGTCTAACCCAGACAATCCGGTGATTGATATAATGACCGACGTGTCAGCCGTTCAGGCAGAGTTACATGGTCTACCTGGTTGTGTAACCACCGCGCTAGTGTCGGTGTTTACTGAACTAGACAGTGTACATGACGGTTGGTCCTCAGTCACTACGTGCACCTCAAGTTTGAGTTGGGTCACCTTATCGAACGTGTGAAGGTCGTTCTGTGTGAAGGCTGCAGACACTCTACCACATAACCTGAGTGCAGGTGTACCTCTATCAAATCTATAGAAAGAGCTAGGATTTCAGAAATCAACAGCTGGTTGCATATGTGGGAATCAATACAAAACATACAGCTGTTGACATATCATCATAAACGTTTACCCGACAGACATAGGTTCACACTGAAGTTCAACTTGAAGCATAAAATGACGCCATCCTGCAGACAGAAAAAACGGTTAAAAACGTTTATAACAGGAACAGGCAAGCTATTCTCGAAACGTTCGTAGCCCTACGAACTTCTTAAGCCTATTCTTAACACGTTGGCTACGATCAAAGTTAAGTATTCTTTGGGCTACGAACGTTTCAAGAATAAGGACCCTGAAACATTATCATTTGTACATTGTTAGTTAGAAACCGAATAATCTATAAAATTGCCCTGTGATTATGTTGTTATAAGCGCATACAAGATACGAACGAATGATTAAAGCACGTGCCCGTTATAAGTACAACTGAAGTGTGAGAAGGATGGCTAAACAAACGTGATGTTGTAAACATGGGATGAGTTCAGGATGATGAGATCATGGAATGTTCCGTGATTGGAAACAATATAACCTCGCATCACCCAGGTGAAGTAGATATCTACATCCAGCATCAAGGTACCCGGGTAACCCTAGAAGTACCAGATCAACTGATGTACCCGCCATCTTGATGATACCGCTTCTGACTCTTCGCGCAATGGTTATTAATTAGTAATTTAATAACACGAACATCTGTGTGGTCAAGGGAAAAAATCGTCTTCAGTCCGAAACACCAATTATTTTAGCATTGCATATGCGGTTATGACAATCACTTCACAATGAAAAAAGCACAAGGTAACATTAGAGTCAACGTGTTACGTTACGGTGTTATGAATTGGTCTGTTAATTAACCTAATTGGGGGAAATTAGTTTATTTTTCTTCCCCTGCCGCCGTCTGATGCCTCACCCCTTGAAGTGTGTGCTCAGAGAATTCCAATGATTTTGTCGTCAATTGCGCCTCAAGTACACCCGGGAGTGCGACAACGCAGCGATTCCCGACTTCGCCCGTTTCGCGACTGTTAACGTATTTGACAGCAGGGCTAGTCGCTGCCCAAGGGAGCACCAATCACTCCGGTTGAGAAGCATTTCGCTGTGCTTTGAGGCAATGAATAATGATATCAGTTAACTTTATTAAAGCATCATCGAGCAGAACACATTTAAGTCGTTAGTCGAGGAATAGGGAAAGGCAATTAGCGAGCAGTGAGAGAAAGGCTTAAAATAGCAGCGGCGCGCGTTGTACGTCTTGTGCGATAGGGACAAGAAATAGACCTCTCTTGCTACCGCAGCTGCTACAAGCTTGGAAATGACACTTGAAGTCCTTTTGAGTCCTCCTCAGTCAAGCCCTACGACAAGGCTTCCCCTATTGCCATAAATTAAATATAAAAAGCCAGAAGGGACGGGGGTGAATAGTGCTCGGACCAAATGCAATAAAGGTCATGGAAACGAGATGATTCAATTTACTGTCCCTCATCATTTGATTTAGCCCCTTCTCAAGTCCCTATCATACCCTAATCACAGAGTGTCGGACGGGACCTGAAAAACCTCGGCCGTTTTTGATAAGATAGAAATATATTTGACTGCGGTGTGGGAAAATGGGTGGAAATCTTGTTTTTGTGGCTGGTCGAGAGATTTCATAACAATCTTATCAGCGCCTGTGAGGAAAAATTACATCAAGCTCCTATCGCTGGACCATAATTCTGATCTAATGTCATTGCGAGCTGATTTATCTGCAAATACGGCGATGCGCAATTGACGCGAAATTCGACAACTCAATATCACTTCAGACGGACACGTTAATCCCGTGGGATTACGTTTTATCTCGCGAGAACGATGTCGGTGAAAAATGAGCGCTCTTTCAAACTTGTGACAATTTGCTCATGCCATTTTCCTGCTAGTTTGTCTCTCGTCCGCTAATGCATCTCCAGCAAATCGCTCCTAGGAAATTAAAAGCCACCTTTCTCTATTGCTTTTGTAAGAAATTCAATCCGGAATTATTTTAGAAACAGCTTACATAACGCAAAGTTTTAAGAAGAACTTTTCCCAGTCGAATTAGTATTGGGCGATATTGATATACCAGCTGTCTCTTACATATCCACTTAGAAACTCTGATTTGACTTAAAGTGTTCCAGTAAGCCTGTTGATACATCGATTTTTCTGTTGTTTCTTAGAGGGAATCTTTCCACAACACGATACATAATGTATGAATCGGCTAAAAGTTTACATCACAAAGTGTAAAACAAGTTACTTGGACCATTACCACAGCTTATATCCTGTTGTGGTGGTCCTTTTATCTTTGTCCCTAGATTGTGACTTTAGACGTGTATGTGTACATGTAACCTAGTTCTAGTATAGGTAGACTGGATGATGACCGCGTGGGGACTTGAAACATGTATATGGACAAACAATGTAAATTAGTTATATTGTGGTTAGACTGTGTAATGAGCGGATGATTACTTAAACAATTTTATATGTTTCAGTAACAATTGTACTTTAAAGCTATGTGATGTATTCATTAATATTTAAGTTATTCTAATGTATATTTCGTCGGTAAAAGGACTTTGTAAGTGGATAAGTTTGCTCAATACTTTCAATACAAAATGATAGCATTTGTTGTAGTATAATATGCTCATGCCAATAATGGTTGTCACCCCCTTCAAATTTTTTAATTGGAGAGGGGGTGTGGGGTGAGGGGTGGGGGGTTCGGGTCGGGACCATTATTGGCATGAGTATATATCGATATATGTCATCTTGCTCTTAAACGTCCTTATGACTCACAACTATACCAGGAATCTCAGTTTTTGATAGATTGTTTCTAACAAATCGCTATAATACACCTCAAATCTATCTCCATCTTCTAATAATTACACAATTAGGAAATATTAGATCCATGAAGGGTTTTAATACGTTTTGTGTTATGCCTTGCTGCGTCCAACGACATACCACAGTTTAGATAGATGCGAGAGATGGTATGAGTCACGGCATAAAATCCTCCTCTTTATCCTCTCACCCCTCCCTTATCTCATCAACTTCGTCGACTGTGGAGACAGTGTACTTCATGACTGCCAGCCACATACCAAGGTAGTCTCTGCATTAGCATTCATAGTAAGGATGCGCTATATTCAACACTGCCCGCTTTGATGCTTTGTTAAAACGCTCTACCCTCAGTCGTACGGAGGAGATCAAACGGTTATATCGTTATTCAGTGTCGCGTATTTGTGTAAAATTCTGTAAAAGGGGGCAAGTGCGGTATTACTATCCTGTATACGACGTACGTTTCATCAAGGGGCAAAAGGCAACGGCAGAGTGTATCTCTTAGGCTCAGACCTCGCTCTGTAAACAGGCCCGGCTTGAACAGCCGTCGTTATATGTCCGGCGCGTTCTTGATTTCAATTACATTAAAGGGGGAATCATCGGCTGATTGTGTGACAATAGGATCGGGGGAGATTAGTGCCCAATCTTACTTTTACTGCCATGTCTAATTCCATTATCCTTGCATGGGGAGCGCGATGAATAAAACTGCTCGACGGGACAGTTAATTCAATCAACACACAAGATCGTTCTTGTATACGGGTTTGTTATGAGCTCTATAGCAAATAAGACGAAATCGAGTTGCGAAGGGAAGAAAAGGATAATAAATGATAGGGGTGTGTTCTAAACTTTTCAACCCTTTCATGTGGTGAACTGGGATACCTTGTCAATTTCCAGGTACAAGTTCGAGCCTAGGTACTGTGCTTTTCATCGGATCCGTGACTTGACATTTGACAGTCGAGTGCGACTAGACACTATTTCACAAGGACGAGAATAAACAGCCATGCTCATCTCTTGAATTAGAAATGAACAGGGGACAAGGGATGAAACTCATGCTAATTTTAGTTTTCAATTTGGCTTCAGAGATCACTCTCGTTTGATGTGTCCCCACGGTCGTGCCTGATACGTTCTGAGCTAGATAAACCCTACTGAAGCGTTTGAAAATTACAACCCAAAGACCACACGGCTTATCCTCTCATATGAATATACACACACAAACATGTTTGGAAAATCTATTTGACTTTAATCAAGACATTTCAAAGAGGATATCTCACCTCTGATTTGAACAAGTTACATTACACAAACAAATATTCGCCGCAGAAGCAAATACACCCTGACAATGATGCTTATTGTTCGCAATTGCCGATGTTATTAGCAATCTTGCAGGTCACATTTTACACCTCCCTCCCAGCTCCCTTCAAAAGAGAAACATGACAATAGCGGCTTATCAGAAAGGCAAACATTTTCTTTAGCGAAATAAATTAAATTTTCAAGTGACCACTGGTCGATGCTATACAAAGTGACCGCAGAAAGACGAAAACAGTAATTTCAAAACGAAAATACAGGTGTGTTCGATATGTTCTTGATCCTAACATTTGTCAAACAATAACGTCAATTTCATGCCGATTGCATGTCAATATCGGAGTAAAAAGCCCATCATGGGACTAGTGTGAGACTGGAACACCTGCGGCAAACCGGACTACCATCATATCAGTTGCAGTCTGTTGCCAACACCAGCGACGTGGTTCATACCAAGAAACATTTTTTAACCTGTTCCATTGGACTTTTTTAAAAAAAATATGGAAGTACTAGAAACTTTTTGGTTGCAGTTGTCACAGCACGTACTTAATCAAGTCAGTCAAGTTCAAAACATGTCAGTTTTCTGGTGTAAAAAAGTCACATGAAATATGATTATTTTCCCATTTCAAAGATTTAAAAACTCCTTGATTCAAACTGAAATGAATTTCCTTAGGATATATAAATGGCCATGTATATTAGTTCACCGATAGATGTACGGCCGTTTTTCGATAATTTACAATTTCAAACAATATCTGTATTATGATCAATAACTTTTTCACACCTACTTTACAAAAATCACGCTTTGTTCCTACATTTTCTGGCCGTTAGGTTACTGTAAAACATACGTAATTGGTGCATCGCTGGACGCAGGAAGCTCAACATCACTTCAAGCAGGCAACAATAAACATGTCATCTCATGGCATGACGTTTTTATCAAACATATCCTGTAACCGTCGGAGGTCATAGGCTCTCCCTAGTCGCTGTTGAGCGAGCTGAATTTTATTTCAAAGCCACTTTGATAATGTCATCGTTATAAAAACCATCCCTAAAATGTTTAGATCATTCTGATATTGAAAATATTGTATCTATATATGAGAGAAAGTACTTTCTGAAAACTTTCCTAAGTTTGTTTTCAAGAATGCAGATCTATTATATGACTAAACTGTGTGCAGTAACTGCTTGTTGGAAGTAGAACATGACGTTATTTTATGAATTCACTTTCTCAAAAATTAAGGCATTTATGGTCCATCATTTTTACAATACTATAACACAATATGACAACGGTAAGACATTCAAGGTCTCATTTAAGCTTTCAGAAATCAGACTTGCACAACGTTCCTGTTGTTTGGGTTTGGGTTTGTTTTTTAATGGGTTTTGGGTTGATGTTTTGTTTGTTTTCAAGGTGATTAATTGACTTGCCTATACAGGTGGGTTGGGGTTCGTATTGCGAACACCTGGTATCATCACTATTTGTTAATGATTCACAAACACACATTCATGATCAAATCTGAATCGTACTATGGACTTTTAGCAGATATTTCTTTTGAATATGTCAGTGTTTTGCCCCTCAGTGACATTACTTTCTTCCTTACCCTGTCTTCAGAAGCGTGCTGGTGATTGTTTTACCTCTTTACTAGAGATGAAGCATTCACAAGACTCATGAATATAATCATTGAGCTCATCTCAAAAAACATCTTCATCGCAATCATTACATAGAGTTATTAGCTGTGCACATGCACATATTATTTTGAGACAGATGTGTAAAGCGGTGAGCATACTTCACCGCCGTAAGCCTGTAAAGCGATCACTAAACACGTGTGGCCTGGGTAACCGCCATCTTGTTTCGAAGTAATCATGCTGAAAAACAAAATTGCGACAACATTTGTTTCAAATATTGATGAGTGCGATTAGTTGATCCGCAAACTGCTCTGAATAGCAATTCCCTATCTTGCCCTCAGCCAGTTATCGCTCGAATCAAACGATTTCAAAGATTAATTGCTGGCCCAATCTTCACCGACGGGCCTATTAAGAAACAAGGTGATCCCAAACACCGGAAATGATAGGTTCTTTTCATCAAGTCCCCCTAACGACAAGTTCCAATGAACAAATGGCGATGTTTCTAGTAACGCGTGCGTGGAGCACGCGCTCTTTTACTGTGACCTTTCGTTGAGAGCTCGTGGCATTTGTCCTCGCGTTTTGCTCTTGGTTGTACCCGTTTGTTGCAAGAACACAGGTCTCTTTTCATGAAAATTTAATTTTTCGATCAAGAAACGCCAAATTGCAGGTGAACTGATGAAAGGTGTGTGTATCTAGGCTCGCTAAACGAGCATTTTCGATCCCATTTTACTAATTACTTTAGGTCACCTGGTTTGATCTCCAGCGGAGAACGCAATAGAAGAATGAAGGTAATGAAATCTTGAAAGCAGACGGAAATTATATATTGTAACGAGCCAATCCGAAAAGCATAAGCCGATTCATTCCTTATCTGTTAGTAATCTCTTATCTGGTTTGTGCAATCACTGTTAGTGACAAGTGATTGGAGTTCGAATCGCGTGACGTCATTCAATCACGTTTCCTTCAAACAGCACGGAGCAAACGCGTAATAACAAAGATTAATATCAAGGCATTTTCTGTTACTGTAAATTTTGTAACATGGTAAAACTAGTTATTTTTAATCTCGAAATGCTCTGATTTCACCGTCTTGGTCTATTCCTGCTTTCACTTGTTTGGTTGTTTTTACATCCTTGGATGTATTGTCATAAAACATGATTATATATCGCTCCCTGACTAGATTACTTTGGATGTTCGTAAAGCTAAAAAAACACAGAGAAACTGACACAAGTACGCTTATCTCAAGATGTTCAAAATTGAAATTGAAACCGCGAAAATAGCTTTTCGTCTACACACTTCAACAGTGCTTTCAAATTTAGCGTATTTGGATTGAAATGTTAGACAGAATGTTTTAGCTGTATTTCAACAAGTGCAACACAAACAACACAAGACACGGAGCCATCACTTTCCGGAATTGGATCCAAGTAAATTGATCTCTTTCAACCATTTTCAAAACCTAGTCCATCACAAGGGTAATTTATTGAACGCTGTCAGGGAGGTTTTCACTGTTATAATGGTGTTTGATAAATACCCTATATATCTCAAGAAATTGAAAATTATTTTCGCGTAAAAAGGAAAGTTTGAAGCCAATTGTTAAGGAAAAGAAGAGAAGTGATACAGATATATTGCTATCACAAGAAATCTGACAACTTTTTGGGGCGATGCCAACGAAGAATTTGATATGAACGTAATATACGAGCCAATGCTGAACGGCCATTTCTCGCCTTTTGCTTCTTATTCGAATTTTAGCACTTTCTGAGGTCGCGATTTCACACGTCACTTTGGCACTTTCCACAAGCGAACATAAAATCGATTTTGCGTGAAATTGACAATTCGAAGTTGGTGAAAAAGTTTCCGAAAGTGATCTAACAACTAGCCCCTTTGACAGAATTAATGACTCCGAGTTGGAGGGCCGTATGAGTCGAGGAACCTACTACTTGACAACGTAGAGCTGGACTGTGCCTTTTTTTTATTTCCAAAAACAGTACAGAACTTCAGAAGTACTTGTCATTTATACGGAATCAAGATCTGATTTTTTACTGCAAAGTGGCTTTATCAAAATCTGGCTTTTCTTGCAATTATAGAGAAAATATCACTTTTGCTGAAATTTACTGCCCTTTCCAAAAGCGGGGGCTTCAGATATGGTAAATTTGATTTCAGTTGGAGTTGGCTCGGATGTTAACTAATTATGTCGATCAATTTTAAACTGCATCAATCGTTATTTAGAAAGTCATTTTCACGGATGTCAATTTCATTCTGGTCAAATCTAAGCCGTTGTCAGTTAACACAAACCACGTCTAGATTGTAGTAAATTAACATGCTGTAGTATTTGTGCACGGACCTGTATATTTACAACACGCCGCATTATATACATTATGTAAATTACTTCAAAACCTACTGAATTATCTATGCTGACCTATGTAATGTCGGACATTCAGGCATAAAAATAGCCGTATTTTACCTCGCAATCGTTTTCCCCACGCTTTTGTATTGTACAATAATTAATAAGATTATGAAACAAACTTATACGGAGTGCCTCCTCATTGTTGGTGTATGAGATTTACATTCAGCAAGTATGTCCTGGTTTCCCAGTTACCTAATTATATGGTTAAAATTAAATGATTAAGAAATAAAGTGTTGTCCTGAAACAATACAATGATTTTAGCATCACACTTAAACATTCTATAATTACTAGTATATAGCCATAGATGAATTCCAGACCAAATGACCGAAGCGTTATATGTTATGCAAGGTTTTGATGCAGGGCTATATATATATGCTATATATATGCTGATCTCTATTTCCAGCCCTGAGTCCAGATCTGTCCCCTCGCATCTCCCCCCAAGGGTCTCCTGTGACGGTATGCGCTACAAAGTCCCCATCCCCCATGCTGAGCCAAGCTATCGACATTTCGGTGGCTTCCCCAGGGTCGGGCAGAAGCTGTTCTCCAAGTCCCGGGGGTGGCCCGGCCAAAAAGCCCTGTCCTGGGCTATTGTGTGTCGTGTGTGGGGACACCTCTAGCGGCAAACACTATGGCATTCTGGCCTGCAATGGCTGCAGTGGCTTCTTCAAGAGAAGTGTTCGAAGAAAACTAATATACAGGTATGCCTGCAACGATGTTATAATATAGATTACAATGCAAGTCGTTTGAAAGCACTTCAGAAAATTAAAAATAATGTCGTTTATAATTTCAATTCAGTATATTTTTTTACTTTAAAATTTCATATTTTTTTTCAGTGTTCAGATCAGTATTCGATACTTTCAAAAATGTATTTTTAATTATTATTAATTATTAATGTGTTCGATGTATCGATGGATTTGGAGGTTGCGATGAGGCGGGGCAGAAAAAATTAACTTCTTAGCTCTAGAAATAGAAAAATCAGAGGGAGGGACTGATATCCCGTCGGCCTTACATTGATAGTTTGACCAAATTATAGCTTATTCTTTAAGCCTGCAAACATGAAGCGCAGGAATGCCGACCAATCACTTAAATATGTATACGAGAGTGAAGCAAACTAAGAGCACGACAGACTTAGTAATATTCCCTTTGACCATGTTAACCGAAAGGAATAATTAGTTGCAAATCTTGTGACACTTAGATACACAATTATAGTAACCTTTGTCACAGGAACTATTTTACTACAACCAGACAAACTTGTGGTTATTTTTGTCATACACCACTCAATGTTAAAATCGGGGCATATAAAATTCGACGCTTCACTGAAATACCTCTTTGACGTTTTCCGCATATTTAAATCGGCGTTATTCATGGTTTTGTGGTGCCTCCTGCTGCAGGTGCCAGGCAGGGACTGGTCTCTGTAACGTGGACAAGGCACACCGGAACCAGTGCCAGGCGTGTCGTCTCAAGAAGTGTCTCACCATGGGCATGAACAAGGATGGTACGTATCTGTCATATAGTATATCGTTGTCTCTCACACGGGGAGTTGCTGCACTGGATGTCAAGGATGACAACGGGCTGGATCTCAAATCTTACAAATTAATCCTGTGAACAGGCCTCAACACTTCTAGCTGAAGACAGTTTATCATGACTGACGCGAGAGCCAATTAAATCACTGCGACGAATATACTCCATATCTGCAGGCATTGTCTACCATGTAGTATTACCAGGAAAACTTTACTTTAGTTTTAAGTGTAACTAAGTTTAGCTAACTGTTACTAAATTAATTGTTCGGAAATAACAAAACAAAACAGAAATGTTTACCAAGGTCAATTTTTTAAAGATATGGTTGTCCAAAATATGACATGTGTTGATAATAATTACACGACAAAGAATGGGCACTCCCTATAGTCTCTCCCTGAATCTTCCGGCCAGCGCAAACATTTATGGCGTATTGATCTGATCACACGACACCGATTAAACTTACAGCAACTTCAACTATCGTCTTTCTACTGGCGAACATCGTTCCTACGCCCGAAGGTAAACGCAATCAAGGGGAAATCACATTAGGAATTAATTTTATTTGCTACAAAACATTAAATCCCTCTTGAAGGAGATCTAATTTGTGACCTGGAGCGGCACGCGTGCAAGTCACGTGACGCGGGAAATTAAAAAGCAGAATCAAAATGATGGAATTACGGACTCATCGTAATGGAAAAATACAAAATAGTTCTATCAGAGCGTTTCCCGATTGTTGTCAATTATGATAATATTGCTAAATGTCAAGTGCTGTTATCGGTTTAATTCCTCGGAAGCGTTTTGTAGTCAGGAAATTTGTTCTTCAGTAAAATAATCCTCCAGAATCAATGGCATATGATAATTGGACTTGGTATTTACATGGCGGCATCGGTGTAAGTGCTCTTGCGATTTGCCACGATGACATCAAGTTCGTTACCTGATAACTTAGCATTGATAACGTTCATTGTTCAGGTTTATGACCAATGCTTGTGCCGTTAAGGTTTGTCATCTTCATAAACACCAGAGAATGTTGTATCTCCGAAATGCTGAAAGTGTCATTTCTTATGCGAGAGCAATTACGTTAATTCTGAAAACACATTAAAGAAGGCTGGACTCTTTATCCCTTTATTATATATAAAAGTGTTGATGGAAAAATGAAAGACAGAACTTTTTTTCGTCTGTGCGTTTTACAATTAATTTAATTTACAAACTATTACATATAGCCATACTACTCGATAATTTTTTAACCAATCTCTTTTCGAAACTGCGAAAAATGAAAAATAACTCGGAATAAACGTTTGAACTTTTTAATTTGAGATTTAGATTTAACAAACAACAGATTTAATCAGAGGAACACACTTGTTAAACATTGTTTTGGTTAAAACATGCAAAATATAGGTTAATTATATTGTTTGTTTATAAAAATATTGTAAGTCTTCGCGGTTTAGACTGATGCAGCTGACGGTTCGAATATATATATATTATATTTGTAAACGTGTTCGATGTTACCCATATTCACGTGACGCTTACTATAACACAACTGCGTATAACAGCTGAAAACATTGTCGTGTTTTTAAAGGGCCACTGGGTTTCCTCACAAATTATTCCTAGTTGACAGTTATGGCATTGGTGTCGTGTGAACAACGGGAATTCCATCGTGACGTAAATAGGTCCCCTGTTACGTTAGGGCTTCAAGATTGGGTATCCCTCGGTGGCTCCCTGTAAAGTACTGTGCTCGTTAAAGAGACTTCCATTGTTGTACTGGCACCGTCGACGATGTTGTTGCCCATCACTTCTCCTCAATCTGAGTTCGTCTGTGTTGCAGCTGTACAGAATGAACGGCAGCCCCGCAATACTGCGCAGGTGCGCGAGGACCAGATAGATCGAGAACTGGAGCACCCCCTCGGGGCCAACAACGCCACGGTGTCCGCCACCCACCCCGCCTTTAGTCCCGGGGCCAACCATCGCTTTATGGCCAGTCTCATGACCGCGGAGACTTGCGCTAAACTCGAGCCAGAAGATTCAGGTAGAGACTATTTTCCAAGAATAAGCACTTTACTGTATACGCAGATCCTGACACGAAACATATTTTATGAAGGTATTTGTCTTGTGAAACGAGGGTAGAGACTGTAACGATGTGACAAGTTGTAGTTGTAGTAGTAGTAGGTTCTGGGCCTCCGCAGTGACACGCCAATTAAGGGCAGACTTATCTCCCCAGTCCGACTGAATCCTTTCTGTTAGGCGTCTGCAAAAGCGAGATTATCGGCTGTTCTGTACTATTACTTTAATACGCTGTCACATTCTATATGTGTTAACATGGTTCCACTTTTCCTTTTCAATCCTAGAATTTGCATGTCCATAAGCTATGTATGAGTAACTAGTACTTGAAGCAGTCCAATGCAGTTACCCCAACATGCTTGTGTATCACACATCCCATCTCTTCCACAGCCATTCAAGAAGAAAACATCGATGTCACAAGCGTGGAGCAGGAACGAGCGCCCCCTCAACAAACCCACATTTACCCAGAAATCACTCTGTATCCGGCCGGGCAGGAAACGATCTACGAGTGTTCTGCAAGACTTCTGTTTATGGCCGTCAAGTGGTCAAAGAATCTGCCTTCCTTTGCCAACCTTCCTTTCAGAGACCAGGTGAGGATTGTGACTCCATCACCGTAAATCATTCACAAATATGGATGAAATAAAAATTCTAATATATTGTCTTATCCTAAATGTTATTTTCATGAAATAGACACAGTATTTTACTGTCGCTTATATTCAGTACCCGATTGTGATTCGGGGTCAGAGAAGGTCTGATAAAACCAAGTCTCGTCCCTCACAACCTTACTTGTAATATCATTCAGGAAGTGTGTGCTTTGGTTTGTTATTTTTTCCGACCACTTTCTCCTAAGTGTTGCAAATAAACCATTAAATGTTGTTTAAAGAGGAATAGTAAGCACGTTAAAATATCTAAAAAGAAATCATCACTGAAAATATGTCTCACTTCTTTCTATACGTCGCTGCTTGGACGAAATATTGCCGACGATGACTCACGACAGTTCACCTTCTTACTCATTACTAACATGTAAAAACGTAGTCCTAACTTTGGTTACTGATACATTTTAGTAGTGTCTGGGCCTCTGTTCCTCGCTTCCTGCAACTACAATCCCATTGGTCTGTTCCAGGTCATCCTTCTCGAAGAAGCATGGAGTGAGTTGTTCCTTCTCTGTGCGATCCAGTGGTCAATGCCGATGGAAGCGTGTCCCCTCTTTGTCCTCCCTGACCACGCTCCAAACTCCCAAAACGGAAAAATATCTCCATTCTCTGATATGCGCGTGCTTCAAGAGGTCATGGTCAGATTCAAGGCTATCCAGGTTGACCCCGCAGAGTTCGCCTGTCTCAAGGCCATTGTGCTCTTCAAACCAGGTAAGAATAACCGAACTCCATGCCAATTCTCTGTTCCTATTTTTGCGTGGATTCCTACCTAATAGTTCAATACCCTGACATTGGTGCTTTAGTGTAATAACGATTTGCCTTCAGTTGTTCCGGAACACGAACCATTTTATTGAATAAGTTATCAACAATTTTACGTATATATCAATCTGTGTGTACCTTTTGTGAAATAACTTTGCATAAGAATATGCGCAGTTGCGTATACATGTATAGTCTTTGTAATAGGTTAGCGTGTACATTTTACTGGAATCAAGGCGTATTCCATAACTCGAAATTACCGTTACTTATATGGAGTTGTATCCCTTCAGACACGCGCAGCTTGAAGGACCCGCCCCAAGTTGAGAACCTTCAAGACCAGGCTCAGGTCATGCTTGGTCAGCACATCCGGGCACAGCATCCCACTCAGCCCTGCAGGTACGGTCAGGTCATCTGGCAGGTCACTCGGATGTCTTGCCGTTACCAAATTTATAACTTCCAACTCAAAATCGACTTTTCGCCGTAATAACGTCATGCATAATAAAACAGCGGCTTGTCGTGGTCGTAATTCCTGTACTTTAACACAGACTTGACATAGTCGTGATTTCCTTAATATAAAGTAGACTTAACGCTGTCATAAATCTCATAATCTGATATAGACGTACAGCAGTCCTACACTTTAACTGAAACTCACCACAGATATTACTCACCCGGAATTCAACATAAACATGTCACAGGGAACACGTCAGTTCAGTGGGGGCTGAAGTACACGTCGATTTATGAGGATAATTCCAGTTCAGATCACCAGTTTGTTACACAGGAAAACTCTTTATTCAAAGATTTGTAACATTCTGTCAGTGAATTTAATTTGGAATATTTTCTTTCAGATTTGGCCGCCTGTTGCTCTTGCTCCCCACGCTGAGATACATCCCGTCAGACCGGATCGAGAGACTGTTTTTTGGCCGAACTATCGGCAACACACCAATGGAGAAGCTGCTTTGTGATATGTTTAAGAGTTGAAGTGTTCATTAAACTTTCAAGGACATTCGCTGGCGCACGTGGTTAGTCAGTTAAATCACGTGATCTGGAACATTTTGAAGTACATGAACTTCTTGCAGCAGTAGTTACCTCCCTTTGGTAACACTTTGCGGACATAGTCACAATCTCATTAATATATCAAATTTCAGAATACTTTGAATTTGTGCACAGTATTTTTGTATGAACGACGTCTTATCGTTAACCTCTTTGACTACGCATTCCCGCATCCATATATATAATACATTCCACCCTACATTTCTCAACTAATACAATACATCACTTCACATGGAGCATCAAAATCTATTCATAAACACCATTGTATATTAAGAATATATATTATGGGCACTTGTGCAATATCTCACATTTTGTGACTATTTTCGTGCTGTGGAACTTAGAATTTTCCTATACAAAACAAATTCTCTGGTACACACAAAACGTAGTCGCGGTCGCCCACCGCAGGGACCCTGTACATAGTGTGTTGTATATAACAGGCATATATATCATAGTGATGTTATTACCGCATTTACCCCCCTATCTCTAGTGCTCAATAGTCTTCAACACGAATCGTCTTCCTGCAATGTACATACGTCACTTTATTTATTATCCACTGAAGTTCATGTGATTGTCTTGTGATGCTTAATTGTGTTTATTGTGTACATATACATATAGTCATATATTGCATTGAAATAGGTCTATGTATATAAGTCCAATACCTGTTCATTGTGTATCTTGTGAGACACAAATAAACCATTCATTCGTCATTAAGCATGTTATTGTCAGTCGTGGATGTTTATAGTGTTTACTAGAAACGTTCATTCCATCGCCCAATGCTTCCTTCTCTTCTTTCGTTATTCGAGCGCAGCATTTCTCTCGTTCAAGAGAGCAATGTAATTCGACGACTATATGTAACGCGATGACAGTGGGGATCATCATACCCCGGGCAACAGGGGGTGGGAATAGGAATACGTCTGTGTAGTCAGGCGGTGAGCCAGAATGTTGTTGGCAGCAATGTTTTACCTGCATCGCTGTAAAGAATCGTCTCTGAAAAAGGCAAACAGAGGATGGAAGTGTAGGCGATGTCCCACGTCATCGGGATTGATAACATGCAGGCGCTGTCAAAATCACTCAGTTACGTGGGACTTGGATCCGGACGTCAAGCGTACACTCTCACATGGAGAATGTCATATGTACAGTTCATTTAAGCTGTCCAAGCGGTAGGGTGTCCTCGTGGTACGGCGTCCAAGCGGAAATGTGTCCTGGTGGTAGAGTATTCTCGTCGTAGTGTGTCCTAGCGGTAGGGTGTCTTCGTGGTAGGATATCCTTGCG
Organism: Haliotis laevigata; assembly: GCA_008038995.1. NCBI lineage: Eukaryota > Metazoa > Mollusca > Gastropoda > Lepetellida > Haliotidae > Haliotis > Haliotis laevigata. The sequence continues at coordinate 171,904 of VKKT01000924.1, forward strand.
GTAGGGTGTCTTCGTTGTAGGGTATCCTCGTCGTAGGGTGTCCTCGTAGGGTATCCTCGTGGTAGGGTGTCCTCGTGGCAGTGTGTCCTAGCGGTAGTGTGTCCTCGTTGTAAGGTATCTTTGTGGTAGGGTGTCCTCGTGGTAGTGTGTGTCCTAGCGGCAGTGTGTCCTCGTGGTAAGGTGTCTTCGTGGTATGGTGTCCTCGTTGTAGAGTATCCTCGTGGTAGGGTGTCCCAGCAGTAGGGTGTCCACGTGGTAAGCTGTCCTAGCGGTAGGGTGTCCTCGTCGTACGGTGTCCAAGCGGTAATGTTTCCTGGTGTTAGGGTATGCTCGTCGTAGTGTATCCTCGTGGTAGGGTATCCTCGTGGTAGGGTGTCCTAGCGGTAGTGTGCCTTAGTGGTATAGTGTCCTCGTGGTAAACCGTCCTAGCGGCACGGTGTGCTCGTGGTAGGCTGTCCTCGTTATAGAGCGTCCTAGCAGCAGGGTGTCCTTGTGGTAGTGTGTCCTCGTGGTAAGGTGTCCTAGTGG
>VKKT01000925.1:0-19018 GCA_008038995.1 Haliotis laevigata
TTTGTGTGATGTGAGGTGTTTCGGTAAGGAATCAAGATCATATCAGTTGGGTTGCTGAAAAGGGCTTAGCTGAGCGGGGCACTCTCATGGTGAGAGAAAGGCAGCCGACGCAATTCCCCTTGGGAGAAGCGCAACATCATCTTTCGATTTCACCCTTGGGGAATTGTGGCTGCCGGGGACTTTTACTACTTTTTAGAACGTTTCTATCTTTCTATAGGTATATTAGTGTCACAGTAGTGTCATAGCGGCAGGTTAGACGGAGCCCATGCAATCCCAGGATACCGACATACTTCAGCCATGTCCCCGGCGCGGAACATGTGGAGTTCGTATCCCGCCGGCGTCTGAAATTTTGATAGGTTGGGAAAGTAGTAGATACAATGGTAGCAAGAGCTAAGGGTCCGACCAAAGCCTTATTTGGGAAATAAGGCTTTGCAGAAGCTTTTGTTGGACTTGGTCCCGTACAATCATTGTATCTACTACTTCTTCCTTTAAATGTCTCCAAGATTAGTTAGCCACTCATAGTTTGTTACTGTCCTATCTCTACATTCACACATCTTGTCTCTGTTTAGGTGGTAGGACAGCCTAGTAATTAAAGCGTTCGCTTGTCTCGCATAAGAACCGGGTTCGATTCTCCACATGGGTCCAAAAATTACACGAGGCTTACGGGGTAACAGTACATCTCTCAAGATATTGATGACTGTTCCCATACGTTTGCTCTGACGATTAGTAACTTATTAGTGCCTTAGGAAAGTAAGATACTTTATGGATGCAACTTCTTTATCATACAAATGTATATGATGCGACATTTCGGTATAGATCCTTATACCGTTGTCAAGCAAGAGTGAAGTACTGAAGCACAGAACGGACTTATATACATCAACAGGGATTATGTAATAACAACATGTAGGTATGAATCAGGGGGATTAACAACTTAAACATGGATGGTGGTAATCATGTAGTGACACTAAGTAGAAGCCGATAGTCCATGAGGCAGACACAAAATATATATGGCTGATAAGACTAATTAGCAATGATAGCTTTTGATCATTTCATCGTATACCCCTCAGTCCACAGAGATCAGGGATATCTCATCCCATCTGCATACAATGAACTGATAAAATCAACAGATGAGAACACTCCAGCTATAAGTGATATCATACTTTCTTATTATTCACCAACTTCTCAAATGCCAATCAAACAGATAATTAGCGCCTTATTATATTTTGACAACCATGTGGACCGTGCCAGTCACTCTAAGGGCGGTTGGGTAACCAAGTGGTTAAAGAGCTCGCACGTCATGCCAAAGACCCGGCTTTACTACACGTAAAGTACACGTGGGTACTTTGTTTGAAACCTATTTTGTGTTTCCCCTGCCGTGATATTGCTGAAATATTGCTGAAATCATTCATATTTTGTCCATCGGTTTTTACACCGGCCCTTTTCCCCAACGCTCCAAGGTTCGTTCGTTTGAATCTACATTAATGTTCCTCATTCGATTCCCCACATGGGGATGAAACTGTTTGAGGTACAAAATGTTCTGAACAAGTTCTACATAATTTTTGTTCATGTACGCATTCAATCGGGGAAAACGAACGATGAGGAACACCTCTGACAGAGTCATAATCTGTTTTTGAATAAGTCTTCAACAAGCCATGCTTGTCGTAAGATGCGCCAAAGATGCTCACGTTGTCACGCCCGTTGACCCATGTCATCGTAGCACAATTGTGTAAATCGTTGTTCATGATGTCAATCACTTGATTGTCTGGTCCAGGCTCGATATTTTCACAGACCGTCGCCATATTGCTGGGATATTGCTGAATGCAGCGTAAAAAAACAAACAAACAAAACAGAAACAAACTCTCGAAAGACTCCAAAATTTCACTAAAATTTCAGTGTATAAATGTGAGCAATACGTTTGTGTGTCCACGTTTGAGTGCTTGAAACATCAGTTGCCGTTCTTTGTTAATCTACTTTTTCACGAAATTGTACATGTACTTTAGATGAGCTGTTTGTGGTGCGAAATGTTCTGACTAGGTTCTACCTAATTTGTGTTCATGTATGCATTCAACATAGCTGTATTGTTTTCCGGTGTTGTTACAGTGATCCTAAAGGGTAAAGGACTGGATACAAGTTCAACGCAACCCGGACAGGAGCCTGAACTGGCGATTGATGGAGACGGGAATACATATTTTATGTCCAACTATACCTTGCCAGGGGAAGCCTATTGGCAAATTGATTTAGAAGGCTACTATGACGTCCAAGAAATAATTATCCAATTTCCAAACGCGGGTACCTCTCTTCCATACACATACTTCTGTAACCCGTGAAAATCCGGGTTAGAACTGATCTTCAGCAACCCACGTTTGCCACAAAAGGCGACTATGGTTGTCATTAGAGGCGACTAACAGGTGGTCAGGCTCGCTGACTTGGTTGACACATGTCACCTGTTCCCAATTGCGCAGATCGATGCTCATACTGTTGATCACTGGATTGTCTGGTCCAGATTTGATTATTTACAGACCGCCACCACATAGCTGGAATATTGCTGAGTGCGGCGTAAACTCAACTCACTCACTCAGTCACTCCAAGTAAAAGCCACCAGTAACTAAAAGCCAACGCGAATGTTTCTCCGTAAAGTCGTCGCTATAATACTGAATTATTTCTGTTGTGACGTCATGCAGCTAAGACAGGAATAGCGTGTGGTTAAACTACACAACAGATATATTACGTTGTCACTCGAAAACCACGTTACAACCATGTATATTTGAACGTACATCGTGCAGGAAGTCAGACTGGTTGGAAAATATCACTGTTGTTTCATACGTATATTTCAAGGATCACATGTGGCCCTGACGCCAAAAGCTTTATACCTGTTCAAAGTTCAGTACTTTTCTTACATTGAATGATTGTGGATATTAAAAAAGACTAAACCGTCTGATTTCGATTTGACCATTCCTTCCACATTGAGCTGAATTTGTATTTGTTCAAAACGGTTTTTCAAAACTGGTTTATTCACTCATTACTTAAATGCTTGTTTTTCAGGTCGAGATCCGCCTGAGAACAGAACAATTTCTCTCTCCAAAAATTCGACTTTTGAACCTGCCAACACTTTTCTGTGCGGCCAGAATATCCCCGGAACTAACTCAACGTGGATGTGCCATGGGCCGTTTGCTGTTCAGTACATACGTTTCACCACCGACCAACCACCACTTGTTCTTCATGAAATAGTGATATATGCAGACCAGGCAGTGCAGCCAGTGTTGGAAGGTGCGTCTGAAATATTGTTGACTTCATACAATCTTTACTCGCCTACCGGTGGCCTCAACTACTGATGTACTACTGCTGTAAGATGAGCCACGATCTGACAAATGACCCCAATTTGCATATATGGGAACGCCCTCCAGAACATTCWATTTGAAKAATGAGGGAAACAYGTTGTCGTCTAAAACTTGAAAAGTTCAATTTCCTCGTGCGAATCGTGTTTTGATTGTTATATCATACTACTATGTCCTATGATATGGACTAAGGTCCTTAGAAACTGAACCAAGACAAATATTACAATATTTACAAAACACCCACCACAAGTGCTAGAGAAAAGGACATTTGTTATGTTTACAAACGGATTTATAATCAGCATTTATTCTGGTGCATCCTCTCCACACATGGGTCAAATACCGAATAGATCCAATGTGGAATTTACTAATTTAGGCGTACTTCGGGCCTGAGTCGTCACTTTCTGAATCGGTCTCTGTGTCTGAATCACTTGCCAGTCCTACTTCAATCACGATTCTGTCAAATTCTTATTCTACTGCAATTTCCCGTTGCCAGTAGCTATCTTCAATGATTTTAACATGTTTACAACATTCGGACCATTCCTTGGCACCTTTTGCAGACATTCCCTCGCTTATGGTACTCTTAGCGAAGTTTTTGTGAACTGCAAAAGGTTTTCTGTAGCAACATTATTTTTGACATTGGCCCAAATCAACTCAATTGGGTTCAATTCTGCGTGGTAAGGAGGAAGACGTAGTACATCATGGCCATGTTGTTTCAACATAGTGTCTACTCTATAGACAGTGCCCGATTTGTTGGATTTTGCCAGACACAGCATTTTATCGTCAAATGCAATATTGTGCCTTTGTAACCAAGCTTTGGTATCATCTTTTCTGTTAGCCGTTGTTGGACATTTGTCCACTTGCTTGCTGTGGTTTGGCGCATTATCCATAACAATGACGGAGTGGGGTGGAATGTGTGGGATCAATTGTTCCTGCAGTCATTTGGAAAACTTATTAAAATTCATCTCATCATGATAATCTGCTGATTTGAGCTTTGAGTCCAATACAAGTAAAGCATTTGTTATAAAACCGTGTTCGGACCCTGCATGAACAACAATAAGCCGAAGTCCGGTATCGGACGGAGGCTGAACCCCATTTATCACAACCAAACAATCAAGCTGCCAACATTTTGGGACGATGTGGTGTACATGCAACCATGTTTCATTGATAAAGATGATTATTCGATTTTTATCTCGACATTTTTTATTGCAGGTAAGTATTCCATGCGCTTTCCAACGATGTCTTTTCGTTCCATTAAAACCTTACGATTTGACTGCGTTTTTGGCCACCTAAACCCCATGTCTTTCAGATTTTTTCGAAAACATTCCTTTGAACCCTGGTAATGCAATTGACTTCTTGCCATATCATATATCATATCTAGAGTAGGCAGTTGCTTTTGTACTCCATATAAACCTTGTTCAAATTGACGGACTGCACACCGGTCAAAATCATCAAGTTTGTGCTTGGAAGTCTTGGGTTTGCCCAACTTTGTTGGACTAATAAAAGTAGGCCTACTCGCACCCCTATCACCTTCCGCTTGGAAAGGTGAAAATTGCCCTGGAAAGACCAGTAGCATTGCTACTTTTCGACATAGCGTCTACTTTGGTTGCACACGTCTTTTCCATGTATATAATAACATTGTAGGCTTACTCCCTTGCCTGAGAATGAACAATTTGCCCATGCTTCCCTAACTTGGACTTGTTAAATAAATTGAAATCTGCAAACATTCAACAATTGACTCGTGTCGAGATGGTGTCTTGCTGAACTGAATCGCTCTACGAGACACGTGTTAAACAGAAGCGGTATTGAGTTCAATCCATGGTCAGCAGGTATTGCACGTGCTTAATCGCCAATCTACCTGCAACAACCAAGTGTGTTCGTCTAGATTCCCTGCCCCGCCTACTTGTCACAAACGCGTACACGTACTGCGCAGGTTAGTCTAATACAGTCCAGCAGTAGTGGTTCGCTCACCATTCTGAAGGAACGGACTCGGTTTCCAACACTAAGACAATTTAAGAGGCCCTTTTCAGGTGTGTTGAGCAGTCATATTTTGGAAGCACTGCTAAACACGGCGAAAAGCTAAGTATATTCCTTAAGTATTGAAATTATGATGGCATGGAAGGACAGAAACAAACAAACTAAACAAGAACCGTGCAATCGGCAATACAGAAATAGATTTGAAATACGGAGAGTGATTGCAGGATTTTGACGTTGACGATTGCCACAGACCTCCTCGGCTTGTTCAACGGAGAAAAAGTCAGGAGTTTTGACCATGACTTGTGATGGCGGGAGGAATTTGGTCTCAATCCTGGCAAGGTTGGCACGTGCATTATTATCTTGAAAAAATGGTGCTGCTATTATGTTGTGCCGGTAGTATTGACCTGTGTGACTCAGCCATGGCCAATATCCAACGCAGTTTAGCCCATCATCGTGATTCCAGAAAAAACTCGATTTCTTCGGTCATGCTAGTCAACAATGGACCTCGATTTAATCAGAAAATATGCCATAAGTCCAACTTTGATTATCCCAGTGTTGACGTTTCCCACACCACTGACATTTCTCATCTGTAAGCTGCGGGATGATGTCTTGCTGGCAAATGTACAGACGATTTCCTGTTGCCTGTTGCAGCCAGTCCCTTAGTGCTTACACACAATGAAACGATCAAATACATTTAAAACACCATGTATGTAAACACGAAGTAGATACAGAATATGAGGGCGCAATCATTATTCTCGTCGGATGTCCTAGTGAATGTCCATGTCCAAAACATTTTCAGGCTCCCCATGCGAGTCAAGGAGCTATCCAACCTCTTGGGACATTCCATGCATACAATATACAAACAACTGACGTTGTGAAATAGGAACATCGTCATCCCATGCTATTGGTTTCCGAAATGAAATTCACCTGACAATGATTATATGATACACAAGGAACGGTTATATTTAAATCATGCGTGAAGTAATCTATCAATCAATACATTGTATTTCTCTTCTTCTGTTCCAAAGGATCGTCCCTTGAGACAATCACGACTACAACAACAGCAACGACGACAGTGTCTTCAGGTAGGTTTCATTTTTCCATCACAAAGGAAAAATATTTCGATGTAAAAACAATGAAGGATCTTTTTAATCATATTGCTCCTCATTTTATCCTTGGATTTTTAAAAGAAATTGAATTAATTGATATTTCTTTACATTGTTTAGATAGTTGGTTTTTAATACTGGTAGAGGTTTAGTTGTATGGTCAGAGGCTGTATCCTCGAGGTGGGTTAAAGTATGATAAAACTATTTCATCCTACGGAGTTTAATCTTAGAATATTTGTTGTTTTAAGTAATGGCTAAATTTCACTACAATCACCAGTGACTAAAGGGATGGTGTAAATCCAGCTAGGGTCCGTGCAGGTAGCAAAGGTACTGTAGTTCTCCGTGCCCCCTAGTATGGTAACCTAGTTTCAGTTGCTGGTGATCTCTAGCCCGTTCTTTTATATTGTATTGTTCATAAACTTGATTAATTTTACAGTTACATGCTTGTTATCTGTGATAATCTAGTTATTTTACTGCCCTTCGTCAATTTTTTCATATAATTCAATTGCATTTATTATGAATTTGTAATTTGTTAAACCCATTAAGGTCCGGGTTAGAATTGGCCTTCAGTAACCCATTCTTGTCGTAAGAGGCGACTAACAGGATCGGGTGGTCAGGCTCGCTTTCTTAGTAGACACATGTCAACTTTCTGTTCTAAAACACCTCCTGCAGCTGTCACCAGAACAACACCGGAACAGTCGTCAGGTAAGTTTTGAGCAAAGCTCTGTCTTGGAGAAATTACGGCGTTTGATCGTTCCCAACTGAGCGTGTTGCAGCATATGGACGTGTGTGTAAATACGTCTCTGTGTAAATACGTAAATGGAGTATACTGTTGATGTGTTTATACCTATGTGTCGTACATATATGTTCACCACCACAACACCAGAACATATTTCAGGTAGTTTGGAACATGAAAAGCCATTTGAAAAGGCAACGTTGGACGCACCTATGTAAATTAAGAATCTAGTGAGACGAATGTGAGATAATTTGGGAGATGAAGCTGATTTCAAGAGCATCACGATGGCCATACCTCCGTTTATTAGAAAGCTGCTTCCACTAAAGATCGGTACTCGCTACGCAAATACGGTGCTCTCATCTCCAGTAGATGACATTTCATATCAAGGGTATTCATCATGTCTACCCATGTCGGGGTCGGTGGGGTAGCATTATGGTTAAAGCGTTCGGCTGAAAGCCTGGGTTCGATTCCCCACAAGGGTACAATGTGTGAAGCCTATTTATTGATGACATTTTGCTAAAAGCGGCGTAAAAAACATACTCACTCACTCTGCCGATGTGTGAGCGAGGATACCTAGTGCTCACATACACGAACGCTATGATGCACCTCTATAGGCCGTAGTGGAGGAAATTCTTTGTTGCACGTTCCCGCACCCGTTATGATGATTGCGCACGAAAAACGTAGATGAATGACTTCCTTGAACTTGTACGTGCGCCCTATTTTCATTATCAAAATATCCAGAGGTTAGGGGTAAAGCAACATGCATTTCATGTTTCATTGAATTACAAAGAACGAAGTGTTGACCAAGAAAGGGTACATAATCAACAGTTGTATCATAAAACTAACAATGATTTTTAAAAATAATAAATTACGTCTAATGAATGCAATCACTGCATGTTGAACATAGTTTCAACCTTTCAACATATAGAGCTTTCAATTTTTTCTCTTCATAAGTGACGTCATCGTCTGTTAGGACATCATCTGCAACTGTTACCACAACAACACAAGAACCGACTTCAGGCATGTTTTGAATAACAGCATCTCAGTCCCTGTCATGATTAACGTAAGGTTCTTCTCCAGGGTCATGACTTAAAAATCCTTTTAATGAGATTTATTTGCCTTAAAATACCGATAAACTGTGCGCATGGTCGAGTGAACTGTTATATCATTGTGTTAGTGAATGCTGATCTTATGTTTGCTACACATAGTTTGCATAAAAATATATATTTATATTGACCAGTTGTATTCCTGCCTCATGGAATTGCTCGTGGTTGGGCAAAATACACCATAAGCTCCCTTGAGACCCACAACCTCGTCAGGCAACAGAAAGGTAGCATTTTCACATAAACCCATCACACCCTTCCGAAAACCATTCAATTGATGGTTGGAGTGGGTCATTTGTGAAAGACATTTGCCTTGACACGGTGATCTTCGATATATGTGTTTCATTGTCATCAAGTGTGTAGAATGCGGTTACCAATCCCTTTTAAAATCGGCGTTGCTTAATATCCCGCTCTGTAATTTGAGTGGTTTGCAAGACTAAAACTTCTGTTGTTTTCACATTGTTTGAAGTAATGCCAACACGAACCGTTCGATCAAACTGATAATCATTTGATGTCACCATAACAACCTTAAGCACCATCAAACGCCCTTGAAACAGTCTTTACTCGAAACATGATAACTTATGGATGTGGAAGAACGAGACGAAGTGACGGACGTGTAGACCTTTATGAAGTTGTTTTACTGAAAGTTTCGTGAATCAGTCAGACAGGACTTCAAACAACGTGAACCAATGAAGCATGTAATTTCCTGTTTTATATTCTGTAGTAACCAGCTTTACAAAGACATATACGCCCCTTCTTATTTGTTGTAACTTCGAACACCTTTGAGTTACCGATTATATATATAGGCTGTGACTATGAGAATGTCATCTTGTCCGGAGCAGATCTTCCAAACTATACATGCAAGCTTCATCAAACTTGGTACATATGTCAAGTATGATCCATAGATATGCCTTTGGGGGTTGACAGCTCGAATATTGCGGAGTGTGGCATAAAACTAAACTCACTCACTCACTGCTATATACACGCCAAAACATTTGACATAGTCGTAACTAACTGACATATACATGAAGAGTATTTTGTCAATGCGGGGGATATTGATGAGTTTTTCTGCTTGTTACATTATATATATATATGCAACATCAATTAAACTTCCACATATAGTGCAGACACACCCTTTGGGTTTTGGAGAATATAAATAACTTTGGAATTTTTTTCCACTTGTCCAGCAAAAGGAATACCAAGAGATGCTACCCTTAGCTGATACCCCTGCTTGCTCTCAAAATGGATTTGGCGACACTTGATACTATTACCCCAAATCGGCCCACACCGCTGGCAGTAGGACGGGGAGGCGGCAGGAGCAGTAAATATTCCTGTCACACACATTAAAGCAGTAATGGCTGATAAGAACCTTTGTACATGTTGTGAAATTCCAAGAAAGTATCCCTCTGCAGATTTGTTTAGTCTCTCAAAATGAAGAAAGTCTCAGGGCTCCTTTTCATTATATATATTTTTTTTAATATGAACTTTTTTCAGCAAAATATGTTCATTTCAGAGACTAGTTGTTAGTCTACCTTGTGTACTGAACCAGATGATGGCAGCGAAGGACAGAAAAACTATACAAGAATCATACAAAACGGAATTCGCCTAATCTCGCCATATGGTATGGCTGTATTGCAATAATAAATGGATGTGCAATAATTATATATCATCAAAGGGAATATCGTTCATCAGGGGCATGGATGACTTTCGATTTAGGTGCCTTTGCCTAAATGCCCTTTCAAAGTAACGAATTTTGAGCACCTACTTTGTGGCTGGATTTGGCGCTATATATATTTTCAGTATTATTATTAGTAGTATTAACAAGAAACCCTATTAGACAGACATGATGGTGGCACCATAGGTCCTTGAAGATGTCCGTTGTCAAATTCGACAGTTGCAGCCTACGCCACTAATACCGGACAACACCACCTCTGTTGCCCAGACATGCACGAGTACTTCCAGACACGCTATGCCATTAGACCTATGTCATTTTGATTTAAATTGTGTCACTCATTAGTGAGTAAGTGTGTTTAGTTTTACGTCACTTTCAGCAATATTCCAGCAATGTCATTGTGGGGGACACCAGAAATGGGCTTCACACATTGTACCTATGTGTGGAATTGAAACCGGGTCTCCGGCGTGAAGAGCGAAGGCTTTAACTATTAGGCTTCCCCACCGCCCCTCATCAATGAGAGCAGCGCCGAAAGTGAGTGGAGAATTTTGGCGCTGACGAATGCCACAGATCCTGTAGGAATGTTCAATGGAGAACAAGTCCTGACGGCGCACTGATCATGACCTGTAATGGCTGGTCTTACTTTAGGGGGAATTTGGTCCTAATCCTGGCATGGTGGATCCGTGTGTTATCATCTTGAAAAATAATGTTGCAATTATGTTTGTATGGTAGTATGGACCCGTCGACATGATCGAACGCAGTTCAGCCCCCCAGAACACTCATATACATTTGAAACACCTATATAAGTAAACATGGTGTAGGTAAACAATATGAGGGCTCAATCATTATTTTTGTCGGCTCTCATAGTTGATGTCCTTGTCAAAATAAATGCCAGGAACGTCATACGAGGCAACCTGCTATCCAAACTCTTGGGACATTGAATGTATGCACTTTACAATATATTGACGGTGTAACATTATAGGAACATCGTCATCCCATGGAATTGTTTTCGGAAACAGTCAATTGACATCGCCCTGACAACAATTATATAATACACAAGTACTGATTATATTTACATAATGTTAATTGAAGTAATCTATCAATAAATATATTCATATTTTTCCCCTTATCTGACAAAGACACGACCACTGTGACTTCATCGTCTGCTGGAACGTCCCTTGAGACAGCCACGACTACAACATCAACGACTACATTGTCTTCAGGTGGGCTTCATATCTGATCAATCAAAACAATCTGATAGTGTGATATTATTACGTCGATTTACTGTCCCTACTGGAAGACGATGTATCGGGTTACGTATTGATTTAAATGTTGGAACAATAGGTGTACCAGAAATCCTCGCGTAAAACACTTTTGTGTGAAACCAACAAAGAAAGAAATGTAACAGTTACAAATTAACAGTTTTAATTAAACCAACGTTACAAAACAATACAACTGACGGCGAATGAATGCCTTCACTGCATGTTGAAAATAGTTTCCACCTTTCAGCATCTGTATTTTTCTAATTTTCTGTTCAAAAGACACCAGCCCAGTGACGTCATCGCCTGTTCGACCATCACCTACAACTGTTATGACCACAACACCAGAACCGGCTTCAGGTAGGTTTTAAATAACACTCCAGCTTCGGGACATAACACCGTTTGGTTGTAACAGATGTAACAGTAACTCTTGTATTAAAGCTAACTAGGGTTACAAAAAGTACACATTACTACATATGACTGTAATAACTGCATGCTCAATAGCGTTTCCACCAGTATTTAGATTTATGTTCTCTTCTGCAGTTGGAACATCATCTGCAACTGTCACCACCCCAAAACAAGACCCGACTTCAGGTAAGTTTCTAATTATGTTCTGATTGTGAGATATTGAGCCGTTTGATCTGTTCCAACTGAGCATCATCAGGTGCGTAGCAAGTCAATTGTTTCTGATAGGTTTCAAAGCTTTATATTTAAATAGTATTGAGGGCTTTCCCAACCTTTTTGCCAAAAATTTAAGCCCGGGCTTTTTTAATAATGATAGCTACGCCCCTGATCATACGGATAAGGTAAGGGTTTTATGGATGGAAAATGTACGACGCTGACACGCTTGGACAAATCTTTGGCTGACATTCCGAAAACAACATTGCAGTGTTTATAAGTGTTCATGGTTATTGAATTCTCTGCAGACCAAGTGATGCCTTTATTTAGATAACTTTGGAGATATTGCTTGCTCTTACATAAGCAATATATCCTATGAAGCGAAAGGTCAAACATCAAAGAGTCCAGCGGGATGTAGCATTCTCAGAATCATCTTCGACGAAGGTATCCGGCGAATGGTTCTTTGAGACGAGAAATAGCCATGTTAATGGTGAGACGTGAAATAGCCATCTTAATTGTTAGAAGTAGCTAACCATTTTAACGCCGAAGATGGGTTTCCAAAGATTTTGTCAACAAGAGGGGCGGCGGGGTAGCCTAGTGGTTAAAGCGTTGGCTCGTCACGCCGAAGATCCGGGTTCGAATCCCAACATGTATACATTGTGTGAAGCCCATTTCTGGCCTCCCCCGCTGTGATGTTGCTCGAATATTGCTAAAAGCGGCGTAAAACCAAACTCACTCAGTCAGTCAACAAGATCACCTCAAAGGTAGACAAATCTCTACCACCAATGCCTGGATCCCACTGACGTTACGACCTATTTCCAGTGGTGTAGAGTGTTCCCAGAAATTATTGAGAAAGTTGTTTCAGCAAATATCTTATACATGCCGATCAAAGTTTGTAGGAAATCGCGTGACAGCGTATACCAATAATCGACCATTTCTTTCTTCATATCCTAAATATCCCAAAGTCCTCTTTGGTTTATTTTGTCCTTCATTAGTCAACACACATTCTCAATGGGGTCAAGATCTGGACTGTATCTGAGCCAGTCCGAAACTTGAACATTTTCGTCCAACAATTACTGTTTTGTGTAGCCGGCAGTCTGTTATGGGTTGTTATTTTCATGCTGGAAAATCCAATTGTCTTCATACAGTGTTCGTGCCGTTGGAAGGAGGTGACCATTTAAGATGGTCAAATGTCCACTCCACGTGATGATACACTACAGAAATAACTTGGTTTCCTGAAACCTGGAAACCACCCGTATATTGGGTAATTGGGGAATCCAGTTGGTTTTCATTCACTGAAACTGAGTAACTGAGTTTGCAACTAGATTCCATTTTGGATTTTTGGATTTTTGTATTTCTGTAAATGGAAACCAACAAGAAACTAAGGTCACAGGTTTCTTGTTGGTTTCCATTCCTGGAATTTCCAATTGAAGATTTCATTAAATGGAAACCAACACAAAACCACAAAATGCAGTTTCATGTTGGTTTCATGTGTACTGTTTTGAACTAAGTAACTTAAAATTTGTAATTGTTTGGCATGAAGTTGACCATACTGGCATCCAGGTGGTATCCATTTATTGAAACTGGGTAACCTAGTTTCCTAATAGAATCCATAATGGATACTGTTAACTTATAGTTCCGGAAATGGAAACCAACAAGAAACTATGGTCATGTGGATACTGTTGGCTTCCATTCCTGAAACTTATATTTTTAACTTACCTTACCACAGGTATATTGCACATTAGCTGAAGCTTCGCTTGAAAGAGGTCAGACAGTCGTTGATTCACCATGCCTCTAGAATGGCAACCACATGTATCGACGAGTGTACAGGAGCTGAAGAGACGTGATCTCTCCTCCAGCGCATGCGCGGGTTATCCAAAAATCTCTTTTACTGAAGGTGTGCTACGAGTTAGACGTTGTTGTTTGTCGCTACATTTTTTATTAAAGTTAAACAAATGCGGTTTTTGTTTGGTATGTAAGCTTTGTATGTCTTATCTTCCTCTAGGTATAGGTGAAAAAAAAACCAAAAACATAAATTCACCTACCTTGCTTCAACAAGTTTGCACTTCGGTGTGGGGTGTTTTCCGACGTCGCTAGTTTCGCTTTCGTATTATTTCATGTCTTGCTGTCTTGTATGCTTCAGTGTTACTTTTCACCATAATATCCGTGCTCATTTACGTTGCAAATGTGCTGGTATATCTCAAATATTATTTTTCTACGCTCTTCACGGGACAGTGGGTCAGCCATTTTGGTTGTTTACACTCTGCTGTCTCAACTCTTTGGGCGTGCCCATTTTTACTGAAACTATCGGAAACTACCTGGAAACCAACTGGAAATGGTGGTTTCCATTGCGTTTCTTCTCAGTTGCAGTGTTACGGAAACCAGCTTATTTTTGTAGTCATATCCGACCCCACATGTGAAATTTCGGGCACAGTATCTTTTGTCACAATTTTCACCTAGTTCGGAGAAAGCCAGTCAGAACTTTCATCTGAAAATATATCAGTATCTGTAAGCCTTACACCAGTTTAAGCGTTTTTGTGTATCATTCATCAATGGTGAGGGAATTCCGCGCTTGTTCACCCAGTTAAGTCTTTGTAGTTCCTGTGTAAGTGTTTCATTACATACCTGAGGACTTCCTCTATTAATCATCTCATTTCTGATATTTCAATTTTCTCTTCACAATCTGAAAACGTCGCCGGCATTCCGTAGTAATGAACTTCCTTGGCCTCCCTGTCCTTGTCTTTTGCCCTGACTGAATATTCTTGAGCGCTCTGTATACTGTAGATAGAGGGATGCCGTGTCTACCAGCTAACTATTTTGCATTAGTCACACCTTTCAAAATGATGTAGAACCAACTTTCTTTTCTCTTCTGCTGTCAAATCTGCCATGTCAACAAACTAAGCAGCCTGCTACTTCCGGGGAGATATCTCTTGGTGTAGTAATGCTCATTCCTAAGCCTACAACAGTTGCCTCCTATATTGAGTACCTTACTACATAACGTAACACCTATTATAAAATTATGTTATCAGTATTAGGAAACAAAGATTTTCTCAATAATTTCTGGGAAAACTATAAAACATTTTTGGTAGACGAAATGGCGTCAACGTCATCTGGTGAATACAGATGATAAATGAAGTCAATGCCATTACGGTGAGTGTTTCACGACGGTTGGCATTCGTATCCTTGGTCAGCAGCCAAAGCATTGGTTATGAAATGATCTGGGAGAAATCCACCACTTTGACTCCTTTGTGATTCCAGAAAACCAAAGCCATTTTTCTTTACAACCTTGATAGTTGTGTAGCCTCTGACTGATGAGTCCATTTCATCAGTAGGTACATCTAGTCACTTAGAAGAATGCAAAGATGTGCTGTCTGGTTGTGTATTTGCTTCAAATGAATCTTGTTTGAATGGATTTCTTTTGCGTAATAAATTAACACTGTTTAGTACGAGGCTTAGGGAGACAGCAATGATAATCTATCTTCGTATGAGTGGCAAGTCGACTTGAGCTTTTACGCAAATTTGTCTATGTGTGTATGCACATGTGTTGATGTACGTGTGTGTCGTGTGTATGAGTGCATACATAAACCTGTATGCATTGATAAACGCTACTCCAAACACGACTTCCCTCGATGTATATCATTGAAACACGCCCTTGCAGGATCTTCCTACAGAGTCATGCCTGGCTACACCCTCACGACTCCAACTGCTACGCTAACGACGCCCATGGTAACCATGTGCAGCATCTGGTGTCAGCAAAGCCCCGGATGTACAGCCTTCAGCTTCAACAGGGGACTGCTAGTCAACAACTGTAAGATCGGTGCAAGTCAGGAAACCACGTTAAGTTCAGGGTGGACTGCCAACATCAAAGGCGCAGTCATGGAGATGCGTAGAGCTCGGTATTCATGCTCGTAGGAAGGAATTTGATGTAAATAATGACGATTAGAACCTTTTTGCTCTCATATATCATTTCGTTACAACGAGCCTTTATTTTATACATAGAACATCTTTTTGTCCTAGGGATCTGCCATTGTTTTTTGGTATGTTAAGACTTACTCCCAATATTGTTAAATCTACGGAGAGACCATTACTATATTTAACTTATATACTAGCTGGAGTTAACATGTGTTACTGTGGGTATAACGTCCAACGCGTTCTATGCTAAAAGCACAATGGCTTATGTTAATAGATAATGTACAGGTTAATATATATCACAGACAACTCAATGCGCCATGGTTCCCAAAACCTTGCTGAGGAGACGATAGATAATAATGTACTGAATAGGCATATATTGACACGTAATTGAAATGAACACAAAATCGGAACATTTAAAACATTGAACCACTAAATTAATTTCACTATTTGTATCACAGTAGGCTAAGAGGCTTTTCAGTGAATCCAGTAGGGTTATCAATGTATGCATGGTGTGGGTAAAATACTCCAGCTACAAAAAAAAGGTCCCAATCACATTAAACAAAGTGTAATCGAAAGGGTTGCAACGTTTAACACTGATGTTTTGACACCGTTTTCATATATACTATTCCCAAAAAGAAACGCATAACCCGGAAATCTCTTGCGAAAATGTTGTATTTTCAACTCATGAAATAACTCGTGTTTAGCTCGTCCACAAACAGACTTAAAGAAATGAATTTGTACATCTGTTTAGAAGAAGGAAATGTCTATACNACCAAGTGGATAATTTTAGATAACGGAGACGTTGAGCGCGAAGGTAACAACGTAGCATGCTCCCGACGTCGGGTCTCCTGGCTGTAAGTCCAATCTCTCTCAACCTGTTCCGTTCAGTTTCACCGGATATCCTCCGATGTCCACCCTGGTAGCCGTGCTCTCACACGTGGCAGTAAGATCACGAAAATGTAGTAACCGGATGTACCGATCTTGGGCTGCAGTGATGATTCGAGGTCTGCCTGTACGGGGACGGTCATTTGTTATGTCTGTTTGGTTGTAACGAGCTGCAAGCAGTGATATCGTACTTAGGCTAACATTTAGACGCCTGGCAACAGAAAATTGGTAATCTCCAGCGTGCATTCTTCCAATGGCGATGTTCTGTGTCGCTGCGTCAATACTGGGCGTAGTGATTTGACCTTGAAACTCCTTTAAAACGGATGCCGATTTCGGAAAGTAATCTGGATTTCTATAGCCAGACATTGCATGCCTTTTGCTGCACAATTTAAACTGGAAGGTGATTTCGGTTGCGTTGTGGCGATGCCTTTTTAATTCTTGTAAGAAATCTCATCAAAATCAACATTTTCAGGTAAAGTAGACTTTTCACTTGTGCAATTGTGTAAAATCATGTTATCATCACTTTTGTTACATATTTTTACGATTGTTTTAACACAATAGGTAATTAATAGAATGTTAAAAATACAAAACGGCTTTGCGTTTCTTTTTGGGGATAGAATATCTCATTTCTTTTCCATATCGAATTCTTAATGTTCAAGAGAGTGTTTGTTTGTAGCTGACAACACGAACTCACTCAACTTTTGATTTAAAAAGGACTGTATAAACCCTAGACAAAACAGAAAGATTATTTATTTCGCTAGTCTAGAACATACAAGCCATTACTTCGCCGCGTTGTGGCCGCTTTTTTTACCTTCTGCCTAATTCTATGTAATTCGTATGATGATAAGGGATATAGAATGTGTACCCAATGATCTTAATGGTAGGCTTTTGTTGTTTTCTAACGAGTTTCAGCACTCTTTTAGTGACGTGATGCACTGTTGATCTTTTTGACGAGAAGCTTTTCACAAAGACTTGATCATGATGTTTCTTTATTTATGTACATTGTGATATTGAAACTGTTGATGTTAGTAATCACTCATTTATTGATGCCATGTATAAAAAGTTGGAATGGTTCACACTGGACAAGAAGCCATAAGCCATAACATGACATTAAAAGTTCTATGTTGACTTGTTTAAGACAATGTTGTCGTGCTTGTCGTTGTCAATGTACCTGCAACATACAACAAGTTTCAAAACGTAACCATGGATGTGTTGAAGTCCCAATTGCTCAACCTTCTACTTTGTACTTTGAAATGTGTGTGATGATAGGGAATATACATGTTCATCAAAGGAGATTTAGAGTGGGCGTGTGCTGCTTTTTGTGATGTCTTATTTTCAGACGAAAGACCATTTCCATTGACATCACATATGCTTTCATTCACATAGTTTCTACATTAGTGCGCTGGGTGTTTATTAAACGCTCAGTTAGTGGTGTCATGTACACAAAAACGGAAAGGAAGAGAAACTTCTTGCCATAGCATGAACTAATGAAATGTGATATTTCGAATCGTATTTCTGCTCATACATACGAACTCTCTGATTAACGAAATGCATACACAGAAGGATTGGTCTTTTTTTAAACACCATATTTGGGACGTGACTTCAGTAACCTACAACTTGTTGTAAATATTTGTTTTTGAATGTCTGATTCGGAAATTAAAGTACAGTAGCTCACTATTGCATAGTAATATAGCTGAGTTGTGTTTGTGAGTTGTGTCACCTGTTGGTTTTTAGTTGGCCTTGTTATGGTTGGTTTCTTGTTTAACGTCACACTCAGCAATATGCCAGCTATATGGTGGCGGTCTGTAAATATTCGAGCCTGGACCAGACACTCCAGTGATCAGTATCATGAGCATCGATCTCCGCAAATGGGAACCGATGACATGTGTCAACCAAGTCAGCAAGCCTGACCATCCGATCCCGTCAGTCGCCTCTTACGACAAGCATAGTCGCCTTTTGTGGCAAGCGTGGGTTGCTGAAGACCTATACTACCCCGAATCTTCACGGGCCACTTTAGATATCAAGCATCACGGGCCTCTGTTATTTTAATTTATTGACATAAAACTCCGACATGGACCCATAAGCAAATGACATATGATTTTCGTCAGGTCATAAAGTGATCAATAAACATCATTTTACAAATGTAAAAACAACTGAACTATTATATATTGTCAATTATACTGCCACTGCATGAGAAAACTGTTTTACATGTGCGCATTATCCGTGCTATGGATACCAAGATTTACAAAGCTTTCTGACCGCCCTGTGGTGTAGTGGTTAGAGCTTTAGTGCGGAAGGTCGCGGGTTCGATCCCCGACCCCGTCATACCAAAAGACGTTAAAAAAAGGTACTTGTGGGTCGCTGCCTGGCGCTCGGCATTAATGGGTACAACAAGGACTGGTCGGCTCGGAGTCAGTA
>VKKT01000925.1:114635-125559 GCA_008038995.1 Haliotis laevigata
GTTTCGTTTGGTGCTATCAGAAATCACAAAATATTACAGAATGAAACAAGAGATTCAGACCATGTCTCGTAAAAACGACATCAGCAAAGACGAGAATTTTTTTTTCATAGAACAAGGGAAGCAACAAGGCCGACAAGCCTTCCTTACGAAATCCAAACAAAATATTATCGGAGAAGATTCATGATAAAGTGCTTTCGCTGACATCAACATCACAGCCGATTAGACAGCCGAGGCTTAGTGAGCACCCTTGATGATGTTAACGGTGTGAAAATATGAGTAAACACAGTTCACTCAATTTCAACAATGGAATCAGTTAGATGATGTACATAAGTATCAAACAGCTTCACTTGCAATGGGGGGTTCGATTCACACATGGGTACATTGTGTGAAGCCCATGTCTGGTATTGCTGGCATATTTGCTAAAAGCGGCTCACTCACATAACAGTCATGGTGTTTGTAACAATAGGTAAAGATAGAAAGGTTAACATAGAAAGATAAAAAGGTTTAAAAAAAGAGTAGCAAAACATCCCTGGTAGCCGCAATTCCCCTAGGCTGAAGTAGAAAGATGAAAGTTGTGCAACTTCTCCCTAGGGGACTTATGAGTCGGCTACCTTTCTCTCACCATGAGAGTGCCCCAATTCAGCTGAGCGCAGCTGATGTGATCCTGATTCCTACCTACCACCAACGAAACACACGAAAGTTGCAAGGAACCCACTGAGGCAACAGTGGGATACTAACAGACAATGCATAGCTGCGCAACTACACATCCTAAGTCCGCACCTCAACCGATTGCACTACCAGGGACTTGATAGTTACAATTGGTTTAACAGGTCTATCCTGAGATTGCATCATCCTCCTAAGCTGGGCTCCGTCTATAGGAACAGAATGGCTGTCTTGAACCCATTTTATAAGATGAGCGCACCAGACTTCTAGAAACAGTTTATCACAAATTCTACTTCCACTTCACAGTTTGGTGGCTTTTTACCTCCAATAAAAAACAAACACCATACTCCCAGGGAGTTTTAAACACGCTGAACACAACAAACAGGTCCATGGACGCTGAATTTTTTTTAGAAACCACAGTCTATTATTGAATTGCATGTCTAAGCTGAGCTCTGTCTATAATAACACAAATCAGTCAGTTCACTTCCGCCTTCTCACTTCGAAAATGTTAGAAGGCTTTTCACCTCAAATAAAGGTCTAATAAAATACAAAAACGATGCTGGTTGGTAGTCTAAACATTGCTGAACACGATAAATGTATCGATGGACGCTGGAAAAATTGTTTAGAAGCCACAATCGACATTCATCAGCTTACAAGGTGCATAAGCTATTTATAGTTTTAATACACTGAAGGTAGCAGAGCCAGTCTGCTGGTGTAGAGTATACTGAGTTCAAAACCCTCCCGTTGTCATAGAAAACTTCTCTTTTTTAAAGAATCAAACATTTCGCCCTACCAACCCATGCTCACTTAAAATTCAAATATTCGACCGAATTTCGTCAAATTTTTCAGGCACCTTAGTAGTAGTATACACAATGGGGCTACGGGATTAGGACTTCCCAAGGGCTCAATTTAAAAAAAAATAATTTAAATTGAGCTCTTGGGAGGGTCCCGAAGCCCCATTGTGTATACTACTAGCCTTAATCGTAGACACAATGACGTATAGGTTGCCATGTGTCTTCCAATATGATTGAGTCAGCGAAATACTAATATTTACCAAATAAAATTCTAAAAGGAGCCTTTCTTCAAGCAGGACTTAAGCCATGTATAGCTTGACGTGCTTAGATTATAGTTTTCATATAAGGCATCATAAATATTTCACAAACATGGTACATGACCCTTAGCATCATTAGCTTATGTTATTGCCTCACCACTTGCGAATTAAACGTTGGCAGATGTAAATGTTACTGAAGATGTTCATCCCGCCAGCCATGTGTGTTTGGTTTGTTTACTCTGTAACCCTAACCCTGCAGTGAGTTTTCCTGCAGATTATAACAGACACTGAATCTGGGAATATCTAGACATGCTTCATTTAGGGCGTAAGCATTACAGTAAAGGCTGGGCGAAAGGGAAAGTAATATTGTTCTGTGATTGTGATACAGACTGGGACAAGATATGGAAAAGAAAAAATGGACATCAACCATTGTTTGGGTTTTTTAGTTGTAAATATGATTCAAATGGCTTAACCTAGATTTCGATATCTTTGAATGTACATTTGGTTGCAACTGGAAAAAGATACATTTAACCCGAGACAAGGACGCATTTGTACATATAATTTTCAAAAGTATAACAGCACGAGTATCCATTTTGTCTTTGGTCTTCTACCCGTCCCTACATACGCTCAATCACATGTGTCAGAGAGAATCTGTGGTTTAGGGGCCCGTATTGCAATTCTCGTGCGTCTACATGTGTTGTTGACGTGGCATGGACGTAATATCACTATCTGATTATGATTCACAAACACATGCTCATGATATGGTCAGAATCGTGCCACGGATTAGCAGATATTTATCATGACAACAGGTCTTTGTGTAGGTGGCTTCAAACAAAGGCGTATAGTTTCAATGACAATGTTTTTCGTTATCAGCCTCTTTTCTCTTAACATGCTCATGTCAAAACTGATTTAAATTCTTATCGCAGATTAAAGAACAAGACAATACCTAGTATGCCACATTATCGTTGCCTTGACAACCCTGTGCTATTTCACCTTATGTAAGAGAGTAATAAATACGATGCTAGGTATGAGAGTACTACTGCAGATGATAGCGTATGTCGTGAAGTTGCTTCAACGCTATCACCAATCATGGGTATCTATACAATTATATGCGTGATGGAGGAGAACTTGCTTCGCTAATTTTCTGAACAATCTGAATACATGTATGTAGTGTGAAACCGGCAGATACCAATAGAAGAAAGTGTTTGCTCTACCTGTAACAACGATGTCCCTTGTCTATAAAGGGATATAATGTGGGGATGAATGACATGTACTTTTATCTAGGCCCGTTTATGATGATACATACTGCGATCTTTCACAATAATCTCTCTGGCTATCATATTGAGGGTACTCCTACAAAATAACCGGTATTTCTATTATTGTATTCATCCAGTAACATTCTTCGGATTTTCGCCATATACGTCTGTCATATACATCGCGCACTATCCCTTTCTCTCTTGGTCTTTTCAAACGACTGTTACAAGTTCGAAGAATTCTGGTCAAAGTAGAAAAGTCTTAAGACTATTCACTACAATTCTGTAACATACACCTTGTACCCTAAATGGGTAGAGCTTTCATCTGTTCGGGGGAATATTAGAAGGGCAACGATACAATTATCTCCAATGTTGTACAAAGCACTCCACTTATTTAGGAAAACAATAATTAACCCACTGAGATGTTGAATTCATGTCGGAATTAATATTTTCGGCACCTGTCAGATCTGAACTTGCGAGGTCTGTGTGTATGTCAGGCTAAAGGTCTACAAGATTTTTAGCAACACCGGGACGTAATAGTCATAGGCCTGCTCCAAACAAGGGGATATAAATCTTGTGAGAAGGACTTCTCCGACGGGGAAAATTACAGCAATGCTACATCACATTTACTTGTGTGATATTTGCTTTCCCTATCTGAGTTTGTGGATCGTCAATTTAAACAGGACAATCAAGACGAATTTCACGAAAGGCGCAGAGATCCAACATGCCTATGCCGGTCATAATCTCTACACGATAAGAAATATTTTTCATTTCATGTCTCACAGAATAATTATAAAATTTGATATGGCATTGTTTGTTATAGTATACTTTTGCGTTAGTGAAACAAATGTTGACAACTTTAGAGTTTATGTATGGCGTTTTTACAGCAAAGGCTGAGCGAATGGAGAAATAACATTGTTCAGGCACTCTGAGACTATTAAGGAAGGTCACAAGAAGTGCAATAATATTCCAATTATGTACTGCCAAACAATATTTAACTGTAGTGATGCACGTGCTGAATTGACTTAAGAAATTACCAGTTGGTTCGTGTTGATACTTGCATTGATATTTTAGTTAGACTGTTTTCCTATTGCTTTGATAATAAGGTATGCCCTGACTCGTGGCGAACAAGAATGATTAATCCAATTAAAAAAAGTGACACCGATCCCCGACACCCACTGGGCTACCGGGGTATTGCTCTCCTGTCTGTGCCTTGTAAGATTTATTCTGACATCAAATTGTTGGTTTAGTAATTGGCTTGAGGTAAATAATATATTGGTAGATGAACAAAATGGGTTTCGCTCGAAGAGAAATACACAAGAACACATTTACAGCTTAATTTCAGCTATAAGTAATAGGAAGCTATCAAAACAATTGACATTCGTGTATTACATTGATGCTATGAAAGCTTTTGAGAAAATTAATTGTCAATGTTTATGGTACAAATTTATGAAAATTGGTGTTAATGGTAATTTTCTTCAAGCAGTCCAGGCTATGTATGCCAATACTTGGTCATGTGCTATCACCATACAGAACGTTTTCCAGTATACTCATGTGTCCGTCAAGGGTGCGTTATATCACCAACGTTGTTCTCTGTATTCATAAATGATTGAGCTATTGAAATTAATAACTTACACTGTGGTATCCACCTGGACACTGACATGCCGAGTATCCTAATGTATGCTGACGATGTTGCCCTCATAGCACCTGACGAGCGCTCTTTACAGCGAATGTTAGTTTATTTAGCAAACTGGTGTGCACGTTGGCGCTTACTTGTCAACATCAAGAAAACTAAAGTTGTGCATTATCGACCCAGTTCCAATAAAAATTCCGATTTTGTTTTTACAATTGGGTCTGATCAGCTTGAAAGTACTTGGTTACAGGAACATCTTGATTTGAATTTTACAGTTAACGAATTAGCTAAATCTGCAAACAGGGCACTTGGTGTTATAATTCGTAAATTCAAAGCAGCTGGTGGTTTAGTTTGCAGCATTTGTACACCTTTGTACGATAACTTGGTCCAGCCTAACTTATCGTATGGATCGGCAATTTGGGGAGCTAAGGAATTTAGCTGTATAAATGCTGTCAAATCCGAGCATGTAGATTTTTCTTGGCAGTCGGTAGAATGACTTCAAATTTGTTTGTCCGCCGTGAAATGGGCTGGACATTACCATTTACCAAACAAAAAAATGAAATTCTCCGGCGCAGGTTACATGCTACAGATCAATCTCGAATACCGAGTACTATTTGCAGATTGTCAGTAAAATTCCGTAGATCCTGGAATAATACCGTTTTAAACTACTTTCTCAGTTTACGTTTACCAGTTTATGATCTGAATGATATTACTACTGAAGAGCTTAACTTGTCTAAAATATGTCTGTTATCCTTAGACCATTCTGATTGGTTACATTGGCTCTGGAACAATACGGGTCAGATAAACGGTAATAGGTTACGTACACACAGACTGTTTAAAGATTCTTTATCAGTAGAACTCTATGTTAGTTTATTGATATTCAGAGGTCAGCGCAGTATATTAAGTAAGTTTTGTTGCGGCTCATTGCCATTAGAAGTAGAATTAGGGAGATTTACCCGCCCCAAAACACCGCTTATTGAAAGAGTTTGTAAATTTTGTAATTGCAATGCTGGTGAGGATGAAGTACACTTATTTGCTGAGTGTTCTCTCTATACAGATTTACGTTATGATTTATGAACTTAGCTTCCCAATCAACTCCGAACTTCATACAGATGCCTGCTGTCGATCAGACTGTGTTCCTTACGCGGAATAATAAGTTTGTTAGACCCCAAGCCGCGCTACTATATTACATGCATCAGCGAAGACAACTGTGTCTTTTGTCTCTACCAACTTAGTTCAGTGTACATTCATTTAGTATCAGGATGCTCTCCCTCCAACTTTAGCCCTTGCACTTGTGATAACTTTCATTTTATGTATATGTATGAACTGTGTTTTTTTTTCACTTTTATTTATATGTATGTGGCGCCCTGCGTGTCTCATAGGCCATATTTGCCGGACACTGTACACAATATTTGTGTATTTTTATTGTCATTGTTTTACAGTGTGTGACACGAAAATAAAAACAATTTTCTTCTTCTTGGATTTGGCTGTGCTCCAAGAGAGATAAAGTGTTATTCTATTGGGACAGCTAGGGACACTTGCGAGGACAAAGGGGCAGCTCATCGCCCTTTGTTCACCACTGAATCCCTCGAAACAAGCGTCTCACAATACGTGTGTCGTTCTTGTGTACCGGGGTAATTGTGTCTCCTTATCTGTTGTTTTTTCATTTAAAGTGTCAATATTCTTGTACTAGTTCCTTGGTGTAGAATTCTTCTATAGGTTCAGTGATGTCTAATTTTATCGATTTTATGTCCTCTTTAACTGAACAAATATATTCAGAAAGTCTATCTCCCGAGTCCTTAATCTGGCGAAGGATTACCCTCTGTATCTCGTCTAAATCGGTGGTAGGTCCCGGGTTCATCTCGACATCTTCAGAGAGAGTAATAGTAGGTGAAATGAGTTTATTCGCAGGGAGAGATGGGGGTAGGAGCAGACAGATATGGTCGATACTGAGCCAGGGTGTACTATCCGTGACGTCACTGTTAGGACACAAATGCCCTTGGACACTGCTGTTTTTCTGTGACTCGTCAATACCTACCCAAACTAGGCATACATGTAAATATTACCAAATGATTTGGAATACTTTGAAAATACTAATACAATTCTAAACATCAAGTGAGAGAGTGGGTGAAAATTTAACGTCACATCGACAGTATTTCAGCCATATATTGACGATGCAAACTCTATAATATCATGTTGACAAAGGACAGTAAAATAGATAGATTATCACATATTTGTTAAAACTAGCTCAAGAAAATTTAAATTATAAACTAATAATTATCATAGAAATTGGCAAGGGATCGCTAGCAAAAGAAACTAGGCTTCTGCTTCCTGCACGGTTCCCAAGAAGGATTTATACCATCTTTTCAGCTGCTAGCGATTGCATGCACTCGTTGCCGTTAGTCTAAAATATACGAATAGTGTGCATCGTTAGACTTAAAACAGTGGAAGATATGAATATGCTTGGATTAAAGTACCCTTCCGCACCCTGTCAGATGACAACATTTTTCTGGAACTTCAACCCCCGTCAAGGGTACGGCAACTGCAAATCGCAGTAAAAAATCATGTGTTACCTATCTATAGAATTACACTATTCGCATCAAAACTTATCAGTCAGATCAATTGCAATTGACAATTTAAACTCGTTGATAAAAGTCGAAAACAACAGAGGGTTTAGGACACAGCCCTGACGAACACCACGTGAACAAGGGGGAAATCCTGACAACACATTATCAAATTTGACGCTAGCCTTAAAGGGTGAATAAATGTTAACTATTTTGGGAGAAACACCTCCAGATTTCAAAAACTGACCATAATTTCAAACGGCTTACACCATCGAATGCCTTAGCATAATCCTCGAACAAAGAATAAAGGTGAACCTTTTGCTTGCTAAGATACCTGGATACATCACTGAAGGATAGTATATTATCAATTGTTGAGTAATCATGACGGAAACCCACTGTTACTCTGCAATTTTTGCTTCACACAAATAAGTTAACTTCTTCTTTAAGCATAGACACATAAAGCTTGCTGAATAATTAGTGAAATACCTAGAGTGTACATCACCATTCTTACATCATAAAGGAACAATGAGAGATACCGATCATAATTCTGGAAAGTAAGCATGTTCAAACATGACACCGAAGAGCACTGTAAGATACATGTATGGTACAAGCATGTCCATTGTATATTGAACAATTCTGGAATTAATAAATCAACTCCTGATTTGTCACACTTCAGTCCTTCAATGGCGGTTATAATTTCCTCTTGTGTAATGGGAGCGTCTAAAATAGAGTCATCGCACATTGCCGTATGTACAAGCACCCTTTTCGTGTACGTTATGACAGGATTTGCAGACATTTCCAAGGATAAATTGAAAGTTGACACCTGAGGAAATGCTTTATCATAAAGTATTTCCAATACATTTCTTTCAATTGTTATAGGTGCTGAAAGTTACTGAGGTTGCCAGTGTGAATATCGTGGGGAAACATTTGTAGTTTTTGTTTTACATTTTCAACAGTTTTCATGCCTTAGCAACTTTCTGGATATTAAGGGCAGTTTTATATGTACACATTATCAGTACTAAAACAAGATTACACAGATGTTTCCACTATACGAAATACTGGGTTCACATTGTTATATTTTCACAAATGCTGATGCCTCAGTTTGAGATCAAGGTTCGTGTGACCTCATTAATCTTCTGACGATGAGATTCTGGCTAAATAGTATACTGTATGCAATTTGACGCAACAAACTATTTCCTAAATTTAACTATGAATAATCGTATCATCCGAGGACCACATGACCAACATTTGAAATGTACTTGCGTCATTTGGAGGTCGTGAACATATGAACAATGAACAAATGTGACAAATGAGTGACACACTTTTAAACAATCGTGTATGACCAGATTTGGATTATTCTATTTTATTACCTTTCTAAATGCATGAACGTACATGAATAATTACCTTATTGGCAGCAATTAACATTTATTTCAATGGTACGGTGATATAACTGCATCGTCTACTAGGCATCATTAATAAAGGATCAAATAATATACAGCCCACGTGAAGAAAAGTTTCTCAGAAACAATAGAACTAAGAGTGCCATCATGCTGTTTAATGTGTTGACAAACGTGACACATCATGACATACAGGCAACAAGTTCAAACAGCAATAGCAAATATCAGCTGTATAGACCAACTCCCCGAAATGTAAATGACAAACACGAAGCTGTAGGTCAGTCTATATCTTGTCACGTTTCCAAGACACAGGTGCGCCTTGTTCTCTTGCTCCTTATCAAATTCAGAAATAAAGCTTGCAGAAAGTATTCCATTCCTCTACTAGAGCTCTGCGGAGTCCTGGGAGATCCACTGGTGCTGGGTGACGTGTGTACACACGTCGACCGAGTTCATCCCAGGCATGCTCAATCGGGTTGAGTGAGGTCTTTCGAGCATGCTGGCCACTCCATCCGCTCTACACCCTGCTGCCTGAGGTATTCCGTGACAATCCTGGCCCAATGAGGCCTAGCATAGTAGTCTAGTAGTAAAGAGGTAAGACCATAAAAGCCATGCATAGTTTGCAGGAATGGTACTGCTATTGAGCCAGAATCTCGTCCCGATAACGCTGTCCGTTAAGATTACCGTCGATCCCTGCCCAACCCGTGACCGACCCCCTCCTCCCTCCCCCAATCGGTTATGCAGCAGCGTGGCCACAGTTTGCATCTGTGACTCGCTCTCCATTGCTGTGCTCTCCTCTGTCAACCATCATGGAAGGGCATATTGGATCTGCTTTCTTCTGTGAGGAGCACAAGTTGCTATTGACCTTGATTCTAGCTGCCATGATGTCTACTCCATCTCAAACGTGCCTGCCTGTGACGTTGTGTTAGTTGTGGACGAACTGCAGGTCGCCTACAGCGGAGTCCGGCTGTCCTTAAACGTCGACGAACGGAGCTCCTGGATATCCTTACCTTTTTTACATGGAAGTGTTTTGTCTGAAGATTTGCTGCGTTAAGGAATCTGTTACGTACCGCAGTGTTAGTCATGTAAATGTGTCTATCATTTCGGACTGTTGTGACTCTGGGGCGACCTGGTCCACGTGCATATTCCACTGACCCACTGGCTTGAAAGCTCTACCACAGTCTACCAATAGCACAGCAAGTGTCAAAAGAGTCTCATTTTAAGCGGCGATTTCTAACAGGTAATGTTACCAATAGCTTGACCTTTCATTAATGACGCTGAGTACATTAACAGCAATAGTGTACGGAGATAATACAGTAACATAAGTATGTAAAAGGATAAAAAGGCTTAACGTGTGCGTACTCTCCCCAACACGTTTATGTTTATAGAGGCAAATGAGATTATTGCAACCATTCCTTAAATAATCTAATGACTGTCCAGTTGCATAATGAGCAAGTATGACTATGTTTCCAGTCTGCTCAAACTGGAAAACTTGAATGCAGAAACAATAAAATGCAAGCTATTATAAAGGTCAGGTACTGTTTTAACACAAATTATATGTGTGTAAACGTCATTCCTCAATTGAACACATCTATATATTTCATTCCATGATTTTTCTCGGATTTCTACAGAACAGCTTTCTTAGACTTAGAAACCTGAAATGGTTGAAACACTTGTATGGTGATGTTCAGGGGAACAGCATACATTCATAAAAGAAGGATGTTTCCTCATAAGCGAATCTGTATGCCTCACCATAAGAATATGAGTGATGTTTTAATCTATTCCTGTAGCTAGATCAAAATTATTGACGTGCAATTGTCCCCGATTCACCTTAAAATCAGTTTAAATCCTACTCAAGCACAATTATGCAAATGTATTTAGTCTTGCTGAATATAAGACAAGAGTATTTTCTTTTTACTGTCTTCTTTTTGTTTTTAGGTTCATCTCGCACGTAGATTGGTATTCTGGTTATTCTTGCTTAACTTATCATGAAAACTCATTTTGTTATTTGCCATTACATGCACTGCTAATGTTCCAGTAACGATGATTTTTTTTCAATTACTGTGAAATGTTTACTGTAGGCACTGGGATTACAGAAACCGCATTCGTTGAGTATCGGAAGGAAATCTCTACGTCATGGATTTCAAGAACTATTGTTCCTAAAATAAAAGTCAAAACAATCTGACTCAAAACGTCTTATCTCATTCATCAATAATGAATGGTTGTTGACGCCATTGTATCAGCGTCATTTGGTAATTCATATTTTTTCAAAATATATAATGACCATAGCCTCCTTTCACAAAGCACTATAGTTTGGCATGAAATGCATGTGGACCCAGTTTTTTGTAAATATCTCTTCATCCAAT
>VKKT01000925.1:131580-156123 GCA_008038995.1 Haliotis laevigata
GTTGTGCACATGCATTACCTGCACCCAGGCCCTGTAAAACCACAAGGAATTGTGGAACTCAAAGTGATTAATCACTTTGAGAAAATGCCACATTTGACACAAGAAGAAAGGAATCAGGTTATCGGTATGGTCAGCCAAGGTGCTTCAGATGTGATGATTGCCAGGCACTTTAATGTGCATCCATCCACTGTAAGTCGACTCAGACAACGTTTTCGGGGTTCAAATTATCATTTACCAGGGAATTGTATTTAAGAAGGTTAGAGTATCACTCGCTCAGTTTAGATGTTTTTCACAGTTACGAAACTGGAAGGTATCATAATATATAGATAGAAATGATAGATCGTGTTTACAATGCGATGAAGGTTATATTGAAGATGAAGACCATTTTTCCGCGCGTGTGTGTCACTTTTAAACAGCTCCGCTGGAACCATTTATCTCAAACCTATTGTACCAATCGAAGTAAAGCTAAATTCACACTCCTCATGTCATCATCAGATTGTAAACTTATCAATAGTTAGGCTAGCTTTTATTTATCATGCAATGTATCTAACACATTAAAATTCTTAACTTATAATGTACGCACCATGTTTTGCCATGTACAATGAAACTTATGTAGCTATGGGCGGATAGCCTAAACTCGTACAAAGACTGTAATAAAGAACTGAATTGAATATACGATGGCCGTATGTTTCGTATGTGCATCTTCAGAAGAAGTAAGCGCCTAAATCTGCTACATTTATTTCAATGGTGTTCAATCCGGATTTTGGTCCCGTCAAGATTACCGATAGAACCAAAAAGGTGTAAATGTTCGACTTCCAGATGGCATCTGATAAAAAATAGGGGACATCAGTTGGGGAGATTATTAATTCAAACTTCAGAGATATAGATAGTTTGCTTTCGTTCAATAATCATCAAACAGCGAATGTCCATCAAGTGATTATCCACCTTCAATGGAAAAAAAGAAAAATAGTGAGACCATGTGTTTTGTATTTACTAAAGTCGTGAACACACCATGCCATTTAGAAAGTGGTCAAATGTAACATATGTTATATTTGTGGAAGTCGCGGTGGCTGAGCGGGATAGGCAGCTGACTTTGTGTGCTGACTCTGAGGGAGTGGGTTTGAATCCTGGATGGTACTCAACCCAACGAAAGTACTAGAATCTGTACTTTACTGAGAAAGTGTAATCCCAAATATGACATATGTTACATTTACAGTCAAACCCCACTGTGTCGAACTCGTCGAGACCAAGGGTACAGTTTGACTTATCCGAATGTTCGACACATCAGCCAGTATAGACATAATGATAAATATATAAGGAAATCGGCAGGGACCGAGGGACGAGTTTGACACAACCGTGAATTCGTCTCAACCGAGTTCGAGACATTAGGATTCGACTGTACTACAATTAATTGAAAGGTATATTATAGACGTCGAATGAATTGATTGGCAAGAAATTCATGCAATAGTCAGTGTTCTTAGTCACGGTTACAAATAATTTACCTTCCAATTTCGTTCATTCATTAAATCAGAAGTAAACAATACACGTCATTCTTCAACAGGTGGGAAACCTATATTGAGGCATCTTTTTGGCGTTATTATGAAAGCTCAGTTATGCAGAAGTAACGTCCACATAGTCTGCTCTACAGACCCTGAAACAAATATATCTAAGAAGGCTTATGCAAGTCTTGAATAAGTGGCAGGTTTAGATTACTAGAGTTTCTGAAAATGAAGATAGTCTCTGGCCTCCATTACATTATATTTAATGATTATCATTAGGACCTTTTTGCTGGAAAATTAGTCTATAGCCCATGCAAGAGTTAATTGTATTCACAATTTCATAAAAAGCTGGTTACAGCAACATGAAGATCTGAAAACAACATTCGAGTATAGGATTGAAAAGTTATTTTGATAACAGTCTCAATTCAAAATTTGAAAACAAAATGTTTAATAGATGGATGTGATTGTATGGAAGTTCATATACTTCCCAGGGGCTGTGGAAAGTTTGTTTCCAATCCATTGTTTTAAGAACACAATCAACAATTACCCACATGGCTGATTTGGAATGAAATTGTATATTTGAGCTTCGCGAATTTGCAAGAGGCGCACCGATTTGTCAGATGAAAGGTCGTTGTGACTCAGCCTGTACTGGAAGCCCCCAGAGTAGTCCTTACTGATAACAATAGGTTTGACTGTATACATTGATATGACCCCCTCCCCCCCCGAAAAAAAACACACCAAACAAACACACAAAAAACAACAACAATCAACAACAAAAAACAAAACAAAAACAAAACAAAACAGTTCGATTCTGCTATTAAGGGAGGTGTAGTGTTATTCAAGCAGACAAGACATCGTGTAAATATATATTTTCGTTCTCCTTTGAAGTCACTGTCTCGTGTATATTGCAGTTTCCGTCAAAAGATGTGCAGGTGTAGTCAGTGAAACAAATGTAAGCGTAATAGAATAAATGCCTTTGATAAGAATAAACTTTTAGACAGACAGACAGGATCGTGAACAGAGGTCTTTTCCAAATTTCATTGTCAACCGTTGAGTCGAAATTGGGCTTTTGATATTGCGAATGCAATAATTCAATTTCATAAAATAACGAAAAGGGCACACAAATGCACAAATATGAATAATTGAATACGTTGAAATGTAACGTAATCTCATTTTCCAAACAATTCTCCATGTGGATAATTAAATCATTTCTGTACTGAATTCTGTGATGAGTTCTATGTTAGTCCAAAAAACTTGTAGTCTCACGTATGTTCTATCTTTTCTAGAGAGGAGAGCAAAGGTAAACCAACACTACAAAAATGGCCCATGTCTACATATATGCCCTGGTATTTGGTGAGTATGTCATTGTTTCCGGCCGTTGTCAATGGAGCCATGTTAGATATATGAAAGTAGTGTTGTGGTGAACTTGCTATATGTATTATGAAAGGAGAATAATAAGATACAAAGGAAACAGCTAAACTTTTGCAGAATGTTTTACATTGATGCTCCAGATCACAGAAAGAGTCATAATCGTTATCCCAGTGCAACTGCTACTAACTCTGCTAACCTAATGTAAGATTCTACTTCACTCACTCACTCAATGGTTTGAATTATAACTTTGTGC
Source organism: Haliotis laevigata (assembly GCA_008038995.1). Taxonomy (NCBI): domain Eukaryota; kingdom Metazoa; phylum Mollusca; class Gastropoda; order Lepetellida; family Haliotidae; genus Haliotis; species Haliotis laevigata. The sequence goes on from VKKT01000925.1 coordinate 134,704, forward strand.
AGTTTGAATTACCAACGGAAGGACGTTCACATCACTTGGGCCTTTGTATGATCTACTGCTATGTTTCATACTACAGTTATCAATTCTACTATTTACGTTCGACTGACATATTTTAGTGTACAACGTATTCATACATGGGACAGAAATAAACACAGCTTGAGGTAATTGTAGGCACACATTAGATTGACACTTTTACAAGGCATCATTAAATGCTCAGTAATAAAGAATTTCAGATACCCTTCAATACCCTATCTATTTGCAATATCCTATACCCACTCACCCCATCAACTTATTCTTACATGTATCAAAATAGGAATAAGTACAATGAAACGTAGATGTGCACACACTGACTTAGGCGTGTAGCCATGCATTATAATGATGCAAATGATACTATATGTTTATATTTGTTATTTAACATGTTACTGTTGTGTGCGTGGCGGGTGCTACTGGTAACAAATGCTGACACTTTGGGAAATTCCCGATGTTATCACTGATTTCCAGTGATCCATTCAGATTTTTCTTTGTATTCCCAATGAACACTGAAAACATAGGCATGACTGGTTATTCTCGTATTTGACGTTTATTATTTTAATTGTGACTGTTGATTTGCTTGAAACTGAATAATTCATGTGTTGCAGTACCAGGAATATTTTGCATAACCCCTTGTGATCCGGGGTTGTATGGAGAGCATTGTGATAAACATTGCAATGTCAACTGTCGCGCCCATGTCAACAACCAAAGTTATTGCGATAAAGACACTGGAGCCTGCTCACTCGGTTGTATCTCTGGACTGTGGGGCAGCCAATGCAATTTCCCTTGTAGCAAGAATTGCATAGATGGTGTATGTATTCAACAAACTGGGCAATGCTCGAAAGGTTGCACAGAAAACTACAGAGGAGATCTGTGCGAAGAATATATAGGTATAATACCTAAGCTATATAGTCATAGGTTCATAGACACCACTGAAATCGGAAACAACCATTTTATCACGTTAGTAACTATTAAACCGTATTATCACTATCTGTTGCTGCATATGGAAAAATGTGCAGGGGCTGTTGCTGTAATGTGTTATACTGAAAAATATTTGTCGGTATGAATGCAACTGTTTTACGGGTTGTTTTTATCTACAGCTCTTTAATTTTGTATTACAAATATGTCAATGCAATATGTACTAGCCTTTTATAAGTGAGAAGAGGATTTTTGATGTTTTATCTGTATGCATAAAATCCCAATGAAATATACCTATATGATAGAAATAAGTCAAGCAGCCTTGTCAGAATGTATGTAATGAGTAGGGAATCGTTGTTGGACCGCGAAGATCCGGGTCAGAATTGGTCTTCAGCATCCCATGTTTGACGTAAGAGGCGACTTACGGGATGGGTGGTCAAGCTCGCTGACTTGGTTGACAAATGACATGGTATTCTCAACTACGTAGATCGATGCTCATGCTGTTGATCACTGTATTGATTGTCTGGTAAAGACTCGATTATTTACACATCGCCAACAAATAGCTTGAATATTGCTAGTTTGGCGTTAAACAAAAGACAAACAAAGGGACTCGTTTTTGAGGAGGCATACATAAATAGCCGGAGGAGTGAGTGTTCATATACGTGGAACTGACAACCGAAGTTTTTTTTTACAAATAATGAAAGGTAGCTGAGGACTAACAGTCATAAGTAAAACCAGGAACTTTGTTTGCTTTAAATCAGACATCGAAGCCATTTTAGATCACATCGTTATCATATATATAAATATACTTCAACGATATCATCTTCAATATCACAGCGAAACAAAGCTGGATTTATTGTTGTTTATATATGGTACAAACACCTTAGCGTTTCACCATACTTGCACTGCGATTTCCATATAATACACCTGCACATTTATTCCACACGTAATTCCGTAGAACATGTCACCGTGTTTACCTCACTAAACCATTCTCCTTTTAGTAGGGCACAGGAGGCCTCGTAAGGCGCCACCGGTTATGTGTTTGTCAGCAGCATTGCCATGCTACTTAATTTCACCACAGTGTAATCGTCTGTAAATTGCATCATTCCGGGCTTTCCTCAAACATTGACCTGACGCGATATGAAAAAATGAAATAATTTCAGAGTACATGAGGTGAAAAGTTAAAAGCGCCGTCAATCCCTTATGTTAACTTACTGTAACTTGTATTTCAATGAAGATAATTCAACATACACAGCTATTCAGATGCAACATCATGATGTTTCTCTCTCTTCATGTGATCCTTTTTCCACCTAGAAACCAAAACCGAAACACCGACAAAAGAACCACCAGAAGAAACACATCCAGACAAGTATGACAGCATCATCGTCATCGTCTTCTCCGTCGTCTTCGTCGTCTTCGTCGTCTTCGTCGTCTTCGTCGTCGTCGTCGTCGTCGTCGTCGTCGTCGTCGTCCCCGTCAGCACATGCATCTTCGAGTAAGTTCATATTCAATTCGAATTGTAATTTTAGTTTCCAGTTAACATGATAGTTATTTATGCCACTGTTATTTGCTATAAATTGCTAGAAATATATCAATTATATCTTGAAATATATTTGAAGCGAATGTACACGACTTAATCATATTTCATAATTATGATAAATCCGACTATGTGCGATTATTACAAACCTGATTTTTGTGGGCAAATGATTTGCATGCACATATCTGACATCAGATATATAGTACCAAAAAGGAAATTATGGAACAGCCAACGCTTTCGTATTGTAGTATATTAACGTCCTATCAAGACAAATTGTACTGCAAAATGCTTTCATGTAGCTGGATTATTGTTCAGTGTGGCGTTAAACATCAAGGAAATAAACAAACGAACAGGAGGAAAAAACCCCGTTGCAGGCCTACTGATGTCAATAACGAACTCATATCCAACTCTCTTCCCTATAACTACGTCATGGCACACAAACATTGGTGTGCTGTATTTACTATATGTATCTAGAACCGCTCAGCCTGTGTATACACGTCGGGAATCATTATTTCTTGAAAATGATTAATGAACACATGTTCATAATATACTGTATAGTCGGACAATCGTCTGTGCCTTAATCAGGATTTGGAAAGGGATTTGAAGTGTTTACTATGTGATACTTCTATTAATACATTAACAATACATGAAAACATATTATCAATGGTGCATGTATCAGTATTTTTTTATCGGTAACTGTGTAAGCATTTCTTCATCTTTATTGGTTAACAGAATGCATATTTTGTAACTATATTGACAGAATAGTTTCAACAGTGTTCTTTGAAAAGATTCAATCATTCTAAATGGATATATGGTTCTGAACCTTGTCATTCTCATAACAACTTGGCTTGGGTCTTTTATTGTTTGCAATCTTGACAATATCTAAAGTTTAACGCCGAACACTTCACCGTCAGTCAAGTGTAACGAGCAAGGGTTGCTAAAGATAAATTCCTTGTCTATAAGACATCTATTTGGTAACTTGCAATTCAATCAAGTTTGACAACCATCATTCATTTTATGATAGTATAAGACGTCATATATGTTGATTATGCGTATTACGTATGTGTGTTTCTATCAAGTCCACGTACCAAGTCATCTTGTATTTTCTAATTTTTCAGAAAGCTCAAACATGGTAAGTATAATATCTGGAGTTGGTGACAATATAAAGTCATATTTCAGCCATATCGTGACTAGAAGAATTGCATATTGATAGAAAAAACAGCTTAGACGATATGAATACCTGTCAACAAAGGACATTAAAATAACTATGCTATCACGGATGTACATGTACATTTAAAACGAGCATGTAACCAGATACCGATATTTCTATGCACAACAACACAATATTTAAACGGGCTATAGATCACAAAAACATGAAGGTAGATCTCCAAACTAGAGTGAGTGAGTGAGGGAGTATGTTTTTACGCCGCTTTTAGCAACGTTATAGCATTATCACGGCGGGGGATACCAGAAATAGGCTTCACACCATACTAGAGACCGAGGGGACTAAAGTAATTTTGCTACCCGCATGGACTCTTCAGATGTTAGTGATTTTGACACATTTACATACGAATCAAACGAACACATATTCTACAATTCACTGAATAGCCTCAATTTACATAGTACCAGGCTCGACAAACCTTTTCGCAAAATAAGCGACTCTTTTTAATAACTTTGCATCAAAAATAAAGTCACGGACACATGAAGGTACACCTGGTCTATAATCGACTAGTATGATTTATAGATACCAATAAGCCAATTACATGCATTAAAAATTTAGTTCGTCTAGATTCGTTCATTATAACCTACATTAGTTAGGTTAGCTTTTGCTCATAATACATGTTTTTTTAAAATGTTTTGGAGATTGTGAATGAATGAAAGTATGTTTGTGAGTATCATGATCACAAATGCAACTCAAAATGCAACTCAATTAGACTAAATTCGACTAATTTAGAGCGATATTAAACATATGTTTAATGTTTTGGGGGTTGTAATTGATTGAAATTATTGTGACCAAAACATTAAATCATTTGGTTTTATCCGTCAAGTTTAGAGCGTTAAAGAAAATACTTCCATTTGCTGTTTTATTGTTTATTTTGCAAGTATATAATTGAAATTCATGAACGTATCATAACACATAATTGAACTTCATTCACATGTTATACAGTAATATGTTTTCTCCCGTGGTTCGAGTATAATTGGTCTAGAAAGCTGTCCTTTCCTCTAAACTGATTTCTTGGATGGGTTAAAATACAACTATACGGTGTGACAATTTGTACCAACACACGCATTTCAACATTTTAGCGTCACCATATCAAACAGATATCGTCCTCTTTATGTTTCAAGTTGTAATATGCCTGTTTCATTTCTCAAAAATTATATCATGTGATCCAACATAAACAACGATGTGAACTGAAGTGAACTGGTCTAAACAAGCATTTGATTACGTAATACGCACGACATGTTCTCTTTGCTTACTAGTATACGTGTAATGTTCTACTATTCCAAAAATAAAGCGCATATCCAAGAAATCTGTTGCGAAAATGTTGTATTTTCAAACATGCTTAACTCGTCCACAAATAGACTTTAGTACATGACTTTTTACACCAGTTTAGAAGAAGGTACGGTCTATACAAGCAAATGGATAATTTTAGATAACGGAGACGTTGAGCGCCATGGTGACCACGTAGCATAGTACCGACGTCGGGTCTCCTGGCTCTCAGTCCAATCTATCAACCTGTTCCGTACAGTTTGACCGGATATCTTCCGAAGTCCAGGCACCCTGGCTGCTGTACTCTCACCCGTGGCAGTAAGATCACGAAAATGTAGTACCCGGATGTACCGACTTGGGCTGCAGTCGTGTCTCGATGTTTTCCTGGACGGGGACGGTCATTTGTTATACCTATTTGGTTGTAACGCGCTGCAAGCAGTGACATCGCGCTCAGACTAACATTCAGACGCCTGGCAACAGACAATTGGTAATCTCCAGTGTACATTCTTTCAATGGCGATATTTCGTGTCTCTGCATAGTGATTTGACCTTGAAACTGCTTCAAAACGAATGCCGATTTCCGAAAGTAATCTGGATTTTTATAGCCAGACAGTGCATGCTCTTTGCTGCACAATGTCAACTGGAAGGTGATTTCTGTTGCGTTGTGGCGATGCTTATTTAATTCTTGTTAGAAATCTCATCAAAATCAGCATATTCAGGTAAAGTCGATTTTTCACTTGTGCATTTTTATAAAATCATACTATTAACACTTTTGTTACATATTTTGACGATTGTTTGAACATTATTGGCAATTAATAGATTCTTCAAAAATACAAAACGCCTATGCGTTTCTTTTTTGGGATAGTATATAATATAAGACAATTTTGCCGTTTCCTTTTCTACATTCCCAAAATTCCCTCAATCAAAAGTGTTTGGTCTCTGTTCGGGCTGGCCGAGCCCGGGCTTTCAAAAAGAACTTAAGTGCGCATGCATCAGGTGTGATCGGACTTGTTTACGTCGTGCTTACAAAAAGGTGATAAATGTCTAAGACAAGAAGTCCACATTAGCGTTCAATGACCATGGTGAGTCTGACATCTGTGATGAAGAAAACAGTAGTGTCCTTCAACTGATCAGATCTGACATAAGCAAGCTGAACACTAAGTTTGACACGACGTGAAAGGATATCACAGACGAATTTACGAAAATATAGACAGAAAACGCAGGGTTAAAAGAGAGACTATCCAGACTCGAGGATGCAGTGGACAAAGGGGAAGCCGACAGTCATTCACTGAGTGGAAGGCATTGTAGAATAGAAGTGGGTAGAGACTGAACGCCTTGTGAGAGACTTCCTACACGACAACCTCAGTATGGACAACGCCGACAACATCGACATCGAAAGAGCTCACAGACTTAAAAGCAAAGGAAACCGTAAACCTATCATTGTTAAGTTCCTATCCTACAAGGATAAGGTAAGCGTAACTGATCTTGCCAAACAGAAACTGAAAGGTAATGAACAATTACGTGTAGCTAGTAATACAGAGAGAGTTAGGAATACAAGAGCGATTTAAATTCCATTCCATTCTCACGTATGATAAGCTTACCATTGATGACGATGTCTATGTGTATGATAATGGCACTATCAGAAAGATCAGTACACGATTTACTGACGCCCGACGGGAGTCAACGCCGCGCAGTTCTCACGGGGCCCATAGAGCGACGCCTTCTGCATCCCGAGGAGGCGGCGTCAGGGACACCCAGGGGGCGTCTGCTTCAGCCTAGGAGCTTGGCCGTGACCTACACCCTGAGCTGGACACAAGATCTACACCTCAAGACTCGGGAACTGATTCCTTCAAGAACTTGAACATATGTTCCTGGAACATTCATGGTCTGCATTCGCAATTAAACGATAACTCATTTATGGATTTATGTGCACAGTTTGACTTTTTTGGTCTCTTAGAAACGATGCAAAGCGATTCCATTACGCTTCATGATCTCTTTACAGAATTTAATTGGCATGTATCACCTGCAAAACGGTTACGGAACTATGGTCGTTACTCCGGGGGCGTGGATGTTTATATTCGAAAAGTGTTTGCGAAGGTTTTCCAGAGAATATATCTCAACTGAGAGAATAACGGGTTTTTTTCACCTTAAGAGTAATTTCATTATTGGATTCCTTTAATTTATATACTACCAGAAGGATCCCCACTTTATGTTGACCCAGATTCTAATGGCAAGGATGAGCTTGATTAAAAAATAGCTGCTATTAGAGCAGATTACAGTGATAATATTCCTATAATACTTCTAGGTGATTTCAATTCTAGGGTGGGCTCAAACTATGATTATTTGTGCAACACAAGACACTACAGTTAATATATATGGCTTGGCTCCACTAGAAGTGTGCAAGGCAGGACAAAAGGCGTCTAAACTGTCTATTACGTGTATTACACATAATGGTTCAAGCCTTGCTTATTTTATATTGGCGTAGACCAGTTGCTTTTACTTGAAGAAAGATATGTTTGTCCACTCGTGGTCAGACTCTGACCACCTACCTCTATCATGCATTGTACAGGTATGCGTCGAGAATTGTGAGGTTAACTCTCAGGTAGTCAGTGATCGTCATGTTGAGTGTGAAAAACTCGTAAAGTTCAGGTGGAATAATGGTGGTTTAGGCAAGTTCAATGAGTCTGTAGCGTCTAGTACAGCTAGTTGTATATTAGGTGAGTTTCTTGATCTAGTCTATTCTGATATCAATGTGCCACCGAGAAACTTGTTGAGTTTCTCCACTATGTGGAAAGTCACTTTCAATGTCATGATGTTCAGATCCCGAAATTAAAGAATATCCAACCTAAATGGTTTGATGAAGAATGCGAAATTTCTAAAAAGATGTACCTTTTACTGGCTTAATATGTTCCATAAATGCAGATCAAATGAAAATCCTAACAGATACATTGAAGCAAGGAGACATAAAGCAGAAATAAAAGTAGAGTGTTTAACAGTGGTATTGCTGACGAGATTCAGAATGCAACTGTAAGTGGTGACTGTCAGAAATTCTGGCAGTAGATAAAATCTTCTCAAAGCAATTGTGATAAAAATATCACAATTACGGCTGACAAGTGGGTGACATATTTCAAGAGCTTGTTAAACCCGACGTGTCGGGAAACAAGTGTTGAGCTCAATGAGAATACTGAAGAGTTTTTGACACAGCTGGATTACTGTGCGGACTGTAACAATACTGACTTTCTATCTGAACCAATTACTAGAACAGAAATGGAAATGCACTCAAAGTGTTAAAATCTGGTAAATCCCCAGGTAGTGATGGAACACCACCCGTATTCTTCAAACATACTCAATGCATACTTCCCTACCTAGAAATATTGTTTAATGCTATTCTGGACAGCGTCATTTTTCCTGATAGCTGAAATGTTGGTTTGATCATTTCACTCTATAAAAATGGAAACACTCATGAACCAAATAACTACAGTGGAATCTCTTTGTTGAATGTAATGGGAAACATATTCCCTTTTATCCTCGAAGACAGAATTCGTATCTGGTTAGATTTATACATCGATGTTAAGAAGGGTTTAGGCCTCGATTACTCATCAGCTGATAATATGTTCGTTCTGCAAGCTCTATGCCGAAAGAATTTAAGAAAGCCTAAACATCGGTTTTACGCAGCTTTCATTGACTTTTGGAATGCCTTGGATTTTATAGACAGACACAAGTTATTATATGCTCTTATTTCCAAAGGTATACATGGGAAAGTAAAACGAATCCTCAAAAACATGTACGATAAGGTATCTGCTTGTGTGAAAATAAGCAGTGTACGCACAGAAGTATTTTCGACAACATCTGGACTATGACGAGGTTGCATTCTCGGTCCTATTCTGTTCATTTTCTTTATTAACGAATTGGTAGATGAAATTAATGCACGTGGCCTACGAGGAATATTCGTGAAAAATACTTTTATTGTTATTCGCAGATGACGTCACTCTCATTGATGGCACAGTAATAGTTTTACAAAATAAACTGGATACGTTAAATCATTCTGTATCAAATGGGGTCCAGAAGTTAACTTAGATAAATCCTGCATTATTGTTTTCAGGAATGGTGGCTATCTTTGAAATAACGAAAAATGGCTTTATGATGGTACAAGCATGAATGTTTTATGTCATTATAAATTTCTTGGCATTGTTTACTCATCAAAATTGTACTGGTCTAATGCATGTGAGACATTAGCTTTACAAGCCAGGAAGGGTTCATTTCCTATATTTGCTCTTTTCAAAACGTATCAAAATATATCTTTGAATGTGGCATCTACCATATTTGATAGCAAAATTGCACCGAAAATGGGGGTTTACCTATCGTACAAATATTGAAAAAAATGCAAAGTTATTATTTTCAAAGATATCTTCGTGTTAGCAAAAGTGTATCTTCAAATATTGTACTCGGTGAAACAGGTAGAAGCCATCTTTGTGTACATTATTTCACCCTTGTATAAAGTACTTGTGCAGACTCCTGAATATGGTAAGTAATCGTATTCCAAAGGCATGCTATGAAATGTTAAAAACATATGACGACAAAAGTGGTCGCAATGGGCTATCTCATGTACGTTTACTTTTAGTTCATTCTGGATTTTATTTTGTGTGGTTGTCGCAAGATTGTGGCGATGTAACAAAATGTATAGAAGTTTTTAAACAGAGAGGTAAAGATATAGATATCCAGAATTGGTATGCAAAAGTCACTTCTTCGTCATCCTTAAATCATTACTCGTCATAAAAATATGTACTTGAACCTGAAAAATACATATCAGAGTTTTGTTATGATAAAGATTTGTTACGTGTTTTATTCAAATTCAGATGCATGTGTCTTAAACTTCACCGTTATAATAAGGTAAATGCTGATTCCATTAAATGTGATAAATGTAATTTTTAATTTGATACAAGATGAGTATAATGTCTTGCTCGTATGTCCATTTTATTCACAACAACGCTCTTTATACATTCCTGATTTTTATATTATATATCCAAGCAGATCGAAATTTAATCAGTTGCTTGCAACAAAGAATGTAAACTTCCAAACAAATATTCAATTTATCTTAAACTATATTTACCTGTATAACTTGTAAAGTTTTCACCTGTCCATGTGCTAAACTTTGTTTATTGAATTGTACTCTTGGTCATGTGGCCATAAATACTGAATGAAACAACACTTTTTAAAAATCACGGATGTATCCGGAATTGTTTGGACCACTACACTAATATTACATGTACCACTATACCACTAATAAAGTATCAAAGCGATGCATTGTAAAAAACACGTTCTTCAAAGTTGCGCTACCCGCATATAGAGTGTAATACACCATTTGTATAGGTAACTGGTCCTCTAAAGTGAAGACCCTTGTCTTTCATTCAAATCATAGACTCAATCAAAGACGTTTGGTCTCTATTTGGTCCGGCATAGAATACCTAAATACCACCTTACATAGTCTCAAAGCGTAGTATTCTATGTGCACATGTTGTAGAAGAAGAAGACATTCGCAAATGACCACTTCCAAGTAAATATTCTGTGCTGCTTCAGAACCATAAAAGGTTAAGTAAGGAGCCCCAATTGGGTAATTAAAGAAAGAAGTCAAAACACTATCAATTCCTGCCCAATTTTGTAACCCATTTAAGTAATTCCTGTTTGCCCGTACCGGCTTTTTTCGTCCGGGGTTTTGGGAAGTACTCCGATGCTTGCAAACGGTCTATCTAGAAAACGGTGACATTACTTCTGCTGGCCAATCTGTTCAATGTATTCACCGACTGAACGCAAAACACATTCTATCATTTGATGGATATTTGATAGATATATCATTTCCCAACCTCTTTGAAAACATCTCCCAAGTATGATAAGTTAATTAGTTCATCGGGAAAGGAACTGTGTCTGGATGGTTTATTAGCAGCTGATTAGTGGGGAAAATGTTCAACACATAAGGGGTGGGGGCTGGGGGTGATATTGTGTGGAAAACAGTGTTTTTCTAACGATTACAGAACATTAGTTGAGAAATTACATCTGAATGAACGTCCTACTTTTAACTGAAACTTTGAAATGTTGGAGTAAAGGGATTTCGAATATGAAATTAAAGATAACACGCATTTAATATCTCACTGCAAACATTATGAGAAAGAAATTAGAATGTGTTGTAGCACTGCGTTTACATCAATGAGATGTTCAAATTACACGTGTACCATTTATACTATAATTGTTATAGGATGATATGTATTTAACACTAATTGTTGTTCATTCAATCTTATATTTGAGTAAAATAACAACCACATATTTTAACTGAGTTGTCAAGTAAACCCGCCTGAATATCAAAGAATAAAATGTATATTACACTATTTCTTGTTTATTCATTCTTATATTTGAGTCAAATAACAACCAAAAAAAAAGGACGGAGGGGAAATGACTGGCCAGATATATATTTGGGTGGGGAATTGACTTGGACATGACAGGGTGGGGAAATGACTGGATCCCGATAGACATACACCGTGTTTTCATTACTATACTCAGAGGCAAAAGTTATTGTGATTGACTTAAAGTTAGATATGTGAATTAACAACTGATATTTTTATGATGAGACTTTTTGACTATTGCAAGAAAATTATTCCACACTGGGATTGCAAATGACACATTTTAAACCTTTTTGGCAGACACATGCAAATGAGAGAACGGTCAAAATGAAAATCACAGTCAATAACGTGTATGTCCACCATGAGCATTGATGTTTGCTTTACACCTGCGCCTTCTAGAGCCAAACAAACATCGCAAGAAGTCTTGTGGAATGGCATTCCATATCTGTGGAAGCACCTGACAGAGTTCCTGGAGCAGGACTGGGGGATTTGGCCAACGTCTCAATCTCCTCTCCATTTCGTCCCAGACGTGCCCGACTGGGGACAGATCTGGGTTCGGCCATCAGCGCGGTGCAAGACTCGTCAGTGAAGAGCCACCCGCAGATGTTGTTTGCACCATTGTAGTCGTAGACGTTGGTGACGTTATGTCAAAATTTGTCGTCTAGCGCGTATCCCGTGTGTAACCAGACGTCGATGATTGGTCCTTGGCGATATCCTGTTGGCACCAGGAAATGTGCCTGGTTAGAATCTTTGGCGTAGATGAGTGGTTCGAATCCATGCGTGGCGTGGTTACAATTGGACGGCCACTTTAGGGACGGCCTGCAACGACGGCGTTTTGCAGCAAATGGTGTTCTTGTGCGCAAAGTTGCACTGGTTCCAAGCATTCCAATGGTTCGCCACCTTTAACCGTGGCATAGCAAAATGCATGCAGGTTCCTCCTAATTTGTGTTTTTCAGCCCCGTCGACGTCTAATCAATGATTTGGGTGACAATGATTCGAGGTTTAGAGCCAAACTTTTCTAGGGGCACATGTTATGCCTATTCTCACCAAAAACGCATACAATACAACAGGACACTGATTAAGGAGTAAGTGTATCGTAAAGAATATTAAAATGCGTTATAAAAAAACAACAAATGTGTTGATCACAATAACGTTTGCTTTTAAGTTTATTCAAATGTGCCTTTCGGTTAAATGTTTCTTTTACCTTTATTACTTTTTGTACGTATTGTACACATGATAAAGTCCCGTAAGTCCCACCTTTGGATGGGTGTATAATTCTATTATTTACATGCTAAATAATACATATACATAAAATACAATATATACATAAAAAGGTTTATATATATAGTACTAAAATGAGCAACTTTTATTTGAACATTCATGATAAACATATATTGTTAACGTAAAGTTGATAGTTGTCTTTAAATAACATGACGCACAATACATAATATAACATTATTTAAATAAAACGTTTAAAGCACTACAAATGACCATTTCCTTTGAATATCCTTGATCATTATATTTAAATTAAATAATATACCATCCCTAAAAAGAAACGCATAGGTGTTTTTTATATTTGTACAAATCTATTAATTACCTATTGTGTTGAAACAATCGTCAAAATATGCAACAAAAGTGTTGATAACATGATTTTACAAAATTTCACAAGTAAAAAAATCGACTTTACCTGAAAATGTGGATTTTGATGATATTTCTTACAGGAACTAAAAACGCATCGCCACAATGCAACAAAAATCACCTTCCAGTTGATATAAGCATGTTTATGCTTGTTTGACAATCCCGTCATGAATACTGATACATCAAAATATCCATAGTATTAATCCGTATAAAAGTAATCTTTTTATTATCCTATGAAAATACAAAATATACTCACCCAAATTAAAAATTTCACACCTACATGACGGTCGCCAGTTAGAACACATGAGCAAAGGGTGCATTGTCTAAGGTATTGTTTAAGTCTGAGCACCAGGATGAGTAAGTTCCCTATATATCAGGTCCATAGTGTGACCATTCCGACCAGAACAGTCACCCAAACGTCTTCAAGTGAAAATGATAATTCACATCCAAAGCAGGATCTTAATAATGCGTATGCCCCAATGTGAGTTCAGCACTGCTATTCATCGTCTCCTCCTGGAATAACCCATGCGCCGAAACACACCATCGGGGATACGCTGCCATAACTGCACCACCATGCCACCATGTTCCTGTAAAGTCNGGGGGGAACGTGTGCGATGGGATTCAGGTCGGGAGACCTTGAGGGCCACTCCATGACATCGATGCCCGCGTTCCGGAGGAAATTGCTTGCCAAGTTGGCCGTATGAGGTGTGGCGTTATCGTGTTGAAAGACCGGGCCTGTGCCATGAGCTGCCACGAAGGGCAGAAGCTCCAGAGTTACCACATTAGATGAAACACCGAGAACAAGTAGGGTTGGTCTAAGTTAACGCTCATCATCTACCGCAAGTGCATTTGTTTCACTGTTCCAATTAATTCGCTTACCCTATTGTAATACAAACCAGTAATAGCAATTTGAATCTATGATCGTTTGTTAAACAACTTTTATCCTAGGTTAAATACATTCTGATATTTACATGTTCAATTGGCAAGGTAAAGTTATGAGGATTCGCAATCTTAATTTCACTTTATTCGATTTACCTTTTTTGTTTAAAGTTAAATTCATCGGTACGTTTTCACTTGCAACAGACTATAACAAATGGCACAGTCATGTATATATATATGATTAAACGATCCCCCGATTCACCATTAATGATAATAGGCTAATGCTCAAGTTGACGTACAGTACATCGATAATGCACAGTGTGGACAAAATTGGACTTATGACAACTATAAGTTTAGGCTTAAAAACCGAAAGAATAATATAGTCTACTGGAGATGCTGTGTCAAAGACTGCCGAGAAACACTGAATGTGAAGGAAAGAGTTTTCACTAAGTACAGCAAGAGACGTTAACAGTAGATTTCTCACCCTAAAGGATGATCTCCAGCAAAGATGAAAATGTGTTCTGCAATACCTGGATTGTGTCTCTAACTGGTGTTTTCAGTTATGTTGATGTTATTGATGTTACTCATGCTGATGTTTCTTAAGATGCATATCACTTGCATGTTAATAAATTATTAATTCAAACTCATTACACTTTTCTCTTACTGAGTTACTGCTAGCAACATGCTAGTATATGAATTAAATATGTAGTTTATGACTTAAGAGTTAACTACACTATAATATATACCACTGCCCTCTAGCCTGATACAGACTATACCCTAATCCCTCTGTTGCTTTAACACTGCCCATTTCCAAAAGTGGGCACAGTGGGAGTAAACCAGATGTATTGGTGCTTGTGAGATTATTTTAATGAAAAAGGACAAATATCTCACATTCTAAGGAAATGTCGATTTGATTGTTTTATGAGATGTCGAGCTGATCAATTGGAATTCTGTTTGGGGTTACTCACCTCATCAGGACCAAGATGTTTTTATGTGTATAAACTGTTTTATGTGTAATAAGAGTGTAAATATATTGTTTATATTGGTGAAGCATTGCGAACCTTAAAGACCAAGATATGCACATGAAAAATCTTGAATTTCGATCTATTGTAAAATTCTGGTTCAAACCGTTTCGCCCATCGTGGACTGACATTTATTACTGAGTTGTGAGTAAAAGTAAATATTATCGCCCATGGGTGAGATATTGTTTATGAAGCCCTAAATTAGCCAAATTAAGTCAAAACATGTTCATTTTATATCAGGTTACTTATAAATGTACTTTCATTCATTTACAAAACCCAGACTATTGAAAAAACATGTATTTTGAGCTAAAGTCATTATTCTCGCCAATTGGACAAATTAGTCCAATTAAGTCCAAATGATTTCACTTCCTCTTTATTGTTCTGTTTTTGGAATACACATTAACACATAGTACAGTTATATCAGCTGAACACATAGTACAGTTACATCAGCTGAACACAGAGTACAGTTACATCAGCTGAACACATAGTACAGTTATATCCGGTGAACACAAAGTACAGTTATAGCAGTTGAACACATAGTACAGTTATAGCTGCTGAAGAAATAATACATTTATACCAGCTGGACACATTGTACAGTTATATCGGCTGAACACATAGTACAGTTGTAACAGATAAACACATGGTGCAGTTATGTCAGCTGAACACAAAGTAGTTATATCAGCTAAGCCAATATTACAGTTATATCCGCTGAACACATAGTACAGTTATTACAGATCACCCCATAGTACAGTTATAGCAGATGAATAAATAGTACAGTTATACCAGCTGAACAAATAGTACACTTACAGCAGATAAACACATGGTACACTTACAGCAGATAAACGCATAGTACAGTTATTGCAGCGGAGCACATAGTGCAGTTATATCCGCTGAAGATATAGTACAGTTATAGGAGATGAGCGCAAAGTACAGTTATAGCAGTTGAACACATAGTACAATTATAGCAGCTGAACACAGAGTACAGTTATATCCGCTGAACACATAATACAGTTATACCAGCTAAACACATAGTACAGTTATCTCAGCTGAACACACAGTACAGTTATAGCAGTTGAACACAAAGTACAGTTATACCAGTTTACCACATAGTACAGTTATATCAGCTGAACACATAGTACACTTACATCAGCTGATCACATAATACAGTTACATCAGCTGAGCAAATAATACAGTTATAGCAGATGAAGACATAGTACAGTTATAGGAGCTAAACACATACTACAATTATAGGAGCTGAACAGATAGTACAGTTATAGCAGCTTAACACATAGTACTGTTATATCAGCTGAACACATAGTTCAGTTATAGCAGTTGAGCAAATAATGCAGTTATATCAGCTGAACACATAGGACAGTTATAGCAGCTGAACACATAGTACAGTTATAGCAGCTGAACACATAGTACAGTTACAGTAGATAAACACACAGTGCAGTTATAGCAGCTGAACAGATAGTACAGTTATTGCAGCTGAGGACATAGTACAATTATATGAGATAAACAGATAGTACAATTAGCAGCTGAACACATAGTACAGTTATAGCACCTGAAGACATAATACAGTTATACCAGCTGAACAAATGGTACAGTTATATCGGCTGAACACATAGTACAGTTATAGTAGTTGAACACATAGTAAAGTTATACCAGGTAAACACATAGTACAGTTATGTCAGCTGAACACAAAGTAGTTATATCAGCTAAGCCAATAGTACAGTTATATCCGCTGAACACATAGTACAGTTATTACAGATCACCCCATAGTACAGTTATAGCAGATGAACAAATAGTACAGTTATACCAGCTGAACAAATAGTACAGTTAAAGCAGATAAACACATGGTACAGTTATAGCAGATAACCGCATAGTACAGTTATAGCAGCTGAGCACATAGTGCAGTTATATCCACTGAACATATAGTACAGTTATAGGAGATCAAGGCATAGTACAGTTATTGCAGATGAACGCATAGTACAATTACATAAGCTGAACACAATGTCCATTTATAGCAGCTGAAGACACAGTAATATCAGCTGAACACAAAACAAATCTATCCCTCGAAGACAGTGCCGTTACATCAGCCAAACACGCAGTACAACCACATCAACTGAACACGCGGAACAAGTTATATGAGCTAAATACTGTGCAGTTATAACAGCTGAACACATAGTGCAGTTATATCAGCTCAGCACATAGTACAGTTATATCAGCTGAACACATTGTACAGTTTTAGCAGCTAAACACATAGTACGGATATAGCAGCTGAACACATAGTACAGTTATATAAGCTGAACACATAGTACAGCTACAGCAGCTGAACACATAGTACAGTTATATCCGCTGAACACATAGTACAGTTACATCAGCAGAACACATAGTACAATTACAGAAGCTGAACACAATGTCCACTTATAGCAGCTGAAGACATAGTACAATTATAACAACTGAACAAATAGTACAGTTATAGCAGATAAACACAAAGTACAGTTATAGCAGCTCAACACATAGTACAAGTATAGCAGTTGAACGCATAGTATAGTTATAGGTGCTGAAGACATAGTACAGTTATATCAGCTAAACACGTAGTACAGTTATATCAGCTGAACACATAGTACACTTACATCAGCTGATCACATAGTTCAGTTACATCAGCTGAGCAAATAATACAGTTATAGCAGGTGAAGACATAGTACCGTTATAGCAGCTGAACACATAGTACAATTATAGCAGCTGAGCAGATAGTACAGTTATAGCAGCTTAACACATAGTACAGTAATATCAGCAGAACACATAGTACAGTTATATCAGCTGAACACAAAGTACGGTTATATCGGCTGAACACATAGTGCAGTTAAATCAGCTGAACACATAGTACAGTTATACCATCTGAGCACATAGTACAGTTATAGCAGATAACAGATGGTACAGTTATAGCAGATAAACACATAGTACAGGTATAGCAGCTGAACACATAGTACAGTTATAGCAGCTGAACACATAGTACAGGTATAGCAGCTTAACACACACTACACTTACATCAGCTGAGCAAATAATACAGTCATAGTAGATAAACACATAGTACATTTATAGCAGATAAACACATAGTACCGTTATAGCAGCTGAACACTTAGGACAGTTATACCAGCTAAACACATAGTACAGTTATATCAGCAGAACACATAGTACAGTTATATCAGCTGAACACAAAGTACGGTTATATCGGCTGAACACATAGTGCAGTTAAATCAGCTGAACACATAGTACAGTTATACCATCTGAACACATAGTACAGTTATAGCAGATAAACACATAGTACAGTTATAGCAGATAACAGATGGTACAGTTATAGCAGATAAACACATAGTACAGGTATAGCAGCTGAACACATAGTACAGTTATAGCAGCTGAACTCATAGTACAGTTATATCAGCTGAACACAGTACAGTTATATCAGCTGAACACATAGTACCGTTATGTCGGCTGAACACATAGTACAGTCATAGCAGTTAGAAAACATGCTACAGTTATACCTGGTAAACACATAGTACAGTTATATCATCTGAACACATAGTAATTAGATAAGCTAAGCTAATAGTACAGTTATAGCAGATAAACACATAGTACAGTTTTAACAGCTGAGCACATAGTATAGTTATATCAGCTGAACACATAGTACAGTTATAGCAGATCAACGCATAGTAGAGTTATAGCAACTGAACACATAGTACAATTATAGCAGCTGAAGACATGGTACGGTTATACCAGCTAAACACATAGTACAGTTATATCAGATAAACACATAGTACAATTATGGCAGTTGAACACATAGTACAGTTATGCCAGCTTCACACATAGTACAGTTCTGTCAGCTGAGCAAATAATATAGTTATATCAGCTGAACACATAGTACAGTTATAGCATCTGAACAAATAGTACAGTTATAGCAGCTGAACACATAGTACAGTTATAGCAGCTGAACACATAGTACAGTTATAGCAGCTGAAGACAGTAGAGTTATGTCAGCTGAACACACATTACGGTTATATCGGCTAAACACATCGTACAGTTATAGCAGCTTAACACATAGTACAGTTATATCAGCTAAACAAATAGTTCAATTATAGCAGCTGAACACATAGTACAGTTATATCTGCTAAACACATAGTACATTTATAGCAGCTAAACACATAGTACAATTATGGCAGTTGAACACATAGTACAGTTATAGCAGCTGAACACATAGTACAGTTACATCACCTGAACGCATAGTACAGTTATATCAGATGTGCAAATAATACAGTTACAGCAGATGAACACTTAGTACAGTTATATCAGATAAACACATAGTACAGTGATAGCATATAAACACATAGAACAATTATAGAACATAAACACTTAGTACTGTGATTGGAGCTGAACACATAGTACAGTTATAAGAGCTGAACACATACTACAGTTATAGCAGCTGAACACATAGCACAGTCATACTAGCTTAACACATAGTACAGCCATATCAGCGGAACACATAGTACAGTTATATCAGCTGAGCAAATAATACAGTTATATTAGCTGAACACATAGTACAGTTATAGCATCTGAACAAATAGTACAGTTATAGCAGCTGAACACATAGTACAGTTATAGCAGCTGAACACATAGTACAGTTATAGCAGCTGAAGACAGTAGAGTTATGTCAGCTGAACACACATTACGGTTATATCGGCTAAACACATCGTACAGTTATAGCAGCTTAACACATAGTACAGTTATATCAGCTAAACAAATAGTTCAATTATAGCAGCTGAACACATAGTACAGTTATATCTGCTAAACACATAGTACATTTATAGCAGCTAAACACATAGTACAGTTATAGCAGCTGAGCACATAGTACAGTTATAGGAGCTGAACACATAATACAGTTATATCTGCTTAACACAGTACAGTTATAGCAGGAGAACACATAGTAGAGTTATATCCGCTGAACACATGGTACAGTTATAGCAGATGAACACATAGTACAGTTATAGTATATCACCGCATAGTACAGTTATACCAGCTTAACACATAATACAGTTATATCAGCTGAACACATTGTACAGTTACATCAGCTGAACACATAGTGCAGTTACAGCAGCTGAACACATAGTACAATTATAGGAGCTTAACAGATAGAACGGTCACAGCAGATAAACACACAGTGCAGTTATAGCAGCTGAACACATAGTACAGTTATAGCAGCTGAGCACATAGTACAATTATATGAGCTGAACACATAGTACAGTTAGAGCAGATAAACACATAGTACAGTTATAGCAGATAAACACATAGTATAGTTATACCAACTGAACACATAGAACAGTTATATCAGCTGAACACATAGTACGGTTATATCGGCTGAACAAATAGTCCAGTTATACCAGGTAAACACACAGTACAGTTATATCAGCTGAACACATAGTAGGTATATCAGCTAAGCTAATAGTACAGTTATAGCAGATGAACACAAAGTACAGATATAGCAGCTGAACAAATATGACAGTTGTACCAGCTGAACACATAGTACAGTTATATCAGCTGAACACATAGTACAGTTATAGCAGATAAAGACATGGTACAGTTATAGCAGCTGAGCACATATTTCACTTATATCAGCTGAACAGATAGTACAGTTATAGTAGCTGAGCACATATTTCACGTATATCTGCTGAACACATAGTACTGTTATAGGAGCTGAACACATAGTACAGTTATAACAGCTGAACAGATAGTACAGTTATAGCAGATAAACACATGGTACAGTTATAGCAGATAAACACATAGTACAGTTATATCAGGTGAGCACATATTTCACTTATATCAGCTGAACACATAGTACAGTTATAGCAGCTGAACACATAGTGCAGTAATAGCAGATAAACACATAGTACAGTTATATCAGATAAACACATTGTACAGTTGTAGCAACTGAACACATAGTACAGTTATAGCAGCTGAACACATGGTACAGTTTTAACAGCTGAACACATAGTACAGTTATAGCATATAAACACATAGTACAATTATATCAGATAAACACATAGTACAGTTATAGCAGCTGAACACATATCATTTAACAAGAATACTAATTGACAGCAAAATGTGATACATTTCCAACCAGCAAACCCACCCCTTTAAGTTTATGACCAGTCCCTAAGAATTATATTTTTTGCAATGTGATTGCAGTTCCCTTTGTGTCAATTAGGTGACTGTAGGATTTAAAAAGACAATAATTATGCTTCAGACGGAGCAAAATAGAAATTATCTGCTACAAAAATTACACTGGAGTTATTTGGCTGAAAAGAAATTAGGATCCTACTTCTCATAAATAGAAAGTCTCCACACAAAATCCCAGCCTGGTCGAGCGGAGATAATATTCGCGACGCAGATAGGTTATTCCCCGAAAACTGGTGAATTATAAAATACTTGTCAGGACAATGTATGTTTCCCCTGTGTT